>PVIA01010396.1:0-52198 GCA_004024845.1 Tonatia bakeri | reverse complement strand
CCGTTTTTTGACAGCTACCTTGTGCACCCCTCCCCTCCACAAGCTGCCGCCTAGCTGGGCCCGTGTGCTGCCACCCTGGGCCTGGAGTCTGCCAGCCAGAGCTATTTTTGCTGCGACCCCTTTCCTCCCAGCCGCCAGACTCCGCCCCTCCTACCCCTCTGGATGAATGTGTCTACTTTAACTCCTTGATTGTCAGCCTCCCGTGCAGTTCAATTTTCTGTCAGTTCTGTTTTTTTGTTGTTGTTGTTGTTTCTAAATTTTTGTTGTCCTTTTGGTTGTGCAAGGAGGCGCAGCGTGTCTACCTACGCCTCCAGATTGTCCAGAGTCCCAGGGTATTGCTTTTTGACAATTTTGTTTCATCTCCGTACATGTCTCCTGGGCAGGAATATAACTATGTTCGAAAAACCCTTCTGCGATGCTTCGCTGCTAATCTTCCCTTTGAACAAGGAGCAGGCTATCCGTGGTCTTCGTGAAAAACAGTACCCAACAGCTTTCAATAACACTGACTTGCTTTTATCTTAGTTTCATTGTTATGTATAAAGAGACACAAATTTTCCACTTAAGAAGAGTACATTTACTTACATTTTAAATGAAGTTTTTAAAAGAATCACCTGTCTGTAGGACAATTTTATTAAGTAGTAATAATTCCGGGAGCTGAGGAGAAGATCCGAGAGCCTCAGGAGAATGGAAGGGGAAGGCGGCCGGCGCCTGGCGCAGGCCTGGGTCCGGGAGCCCCAGACTCCTTAGCGCTCCGCCCTGGCGGCCCACCCGGTGGCGGAGCGGCATCCTGGGGTCCAGGGGCCAGGCTGGTTCTCTGGCTCAGAGTGCAGCCGGCCTCCGGCCGATTCCTCCATCCCTCTGCAGAGTCCCGGCTTCTGGGCACTGCAGGGGAGTGGCGGGTTCAGGCTTTCCCTCCGGTCCTGGTCCGCGGGGCCTGGGCAATCAGCAGGAGTCCCTCCTTCCCTGCGCCTCCCAGCCGCTGACTCCCTCTTGCCTCCGACCAGACGCAGACTTGTAGTACCAAGAGTTGCCGCAAGAGGGCAGAGGCGGCCACCAACTGAGAAGCTGCGAGTAGGCACTGCCTGGGGACAAGGACGAAAAACGGAGTCCCTGGGAAGAACCGCGACTCCTGGCGCTTCAATGGCGTGGCTTCGAACTCTCGTTCCTCAGCTTCCTAGACTGTCCTTTAATCTTCCTCCAGCAAAACGGGTCCTGCAAGGATTAAACAATGTGAATATAACACACCTCATTTATGACTCTGTTTTTCTCCAACTTCACAGGTCAGAACTGAATGACCTAAGAGAACTTGATGAATTTTTATTTAGCAGGTGTGTGATACCGATAGCTTGTGAGCAGTGGAATGACATGCTTAAAAATAAGGGAAAAAGGAAAGAAAGAAAAAGAAAAAATGCACTTAAAAAAGCTACCTCATCAATAAACGCAGGAGGTATTGGTATAAAGCTTTGAGGTCCTTTTCTTTTTCCCGCTACAAACACATACATACAAATAGAAAGATATGAATATTTGCCCACAAACTCAGGGGTGCAAGAAATGTCATACTACTTCATCTTTTTTTTTTACTTTAAATAAAAATGACTTGTTTTTTATACAAGTAATACATACTTGACAGGGAAACAAAGAGATTTAGAAAGTACAAAGAATATAGACAATAAATTATCACCATAAGTGAGCTTTTGTATTTTATGAATATCATTACAGAATTTCCTCTACTCAGCCTCATCTCATCTCTACAGGTTCAATGGTTAGGTGCACAGATAATGAGTATTAAGACTGGGATCAAAATCCATGCTATTTTTCTCTGTGTACTGTTAATGGCTTGCTTGTGTGTGTGTTTAAATTAATTAATAGACTTTTGTGGGGGGAGTTTTAGGTTTACAGAAAAATTGAGCAGAAAGAACAGAGAATTCTCACACATACACACATGCATGTTTTCCTATTATTAAAAGTTTGCACTATGGCATGGTACATTTGTTACAATTGATGAGGCCATAGTGAAATGTAATTATTAAATAACTTTTGTAGCTTACATTAGGTTTCCCTCTGTATTGTACATTGTGTGGATTCTGACAGATTTATAATGACATATACCATACGGAATAGTTTCAGCACCCGAAATTCCCCTATGTTCCATCTGTTCATCCCTCCCTCCCTCCCTCTAAACTCCTGGCAACCACTGATATTTTTCTGTCTCCATAGTGCTGCCGTTCCCAGAATGTCATATAATTGGAAAAGTCATCTAGATTTTTTCCTATGAAATCTTCCAGGCATTTTACAGTTTTTCACTTTACATTTACATCTATGATCCATTTTGAGTTATTTTTGTGAAAGGTGTATTGGCTGTGTCTAGGTTTTTGTTTATTCGTTTTTGCATATGCATGTCCAGCTGTTTCAGGACCACTTGTGGAAAATACTGTCCTTTCTCTACTGAATCACTTTTGTTCCTTTGTCAAAGATCTGCTGACAGTATCTGTGTTGGTCTATATCTGGCTCTCTATTCTGTTCCATCCACCTATTTGTTCTTTTTTCAAAGCCACACCATCTTGATTAATGTGGCTTTACAGTAAGTCTTGAAATCAGATAATGTTAGTCCTGCAAGTTTGTTATTCTCTTTCAATACTGTATTAGCTATTCCAGGTCTTTTACCTTTTCACACAAACTTTAGAATCAAGTTATTTTGTGTTGATATCCACAAAACAACATGTTGTAGTTTTGATTCAGATTACATGGGATCTATAGGTCAAGTTGGGACGAACTGATATTTCAACACTATTCAGTTTCCTGTCTGTGCACATGGAATAGCTCTCCTGTTTTGTACCGTTCTCAGCCTGTTGATAGTAATGCTACGGACTAGAAACGCTGGGAGAGCTCACTGCGCACTGGTGAGCTCCACACAGACGTCTCCACTTTCTAGACCAACATCTCACCTGGGCTGGCCTTGTGGTTCATATGACTGCAAGACACCCTTCAGCAATAACCATCAGGGGACTTTGAAAAGACATAGGTTTGTTACTTTCAAGACCTGGAAATAACACAATACACATGACTTTTCTTCTTTAACGCGGTGGTATAATGAATTACATTAATTAATTTTTTAATGTAGAAGCAGCCTTGCATACCTGGGAACAATCCCATTTGGTCATGGTGTGTATTGACCATATGTGTGTGCGTGTGTGTGTGTGATAGGGCTTTCAGTACTTCTAGTTTTACTTTTTAAAATAATTTTTACCTTTCAGTTACAGTAACAAAATATTATATTAATCTCAGGTGTACAACCCAGTGATTAGACATTTATATAACTTACAAAGTGATCGCCCTGATAAGACTCCTACTCTCCTGACACGATGCACAGCTATCCCACTATTACTGACTGCGTTCCCTGTGCTGGACTTTACATCCCTGTGACTGTCCTGTAACCACCAGCCTGTGCTTCTCAGCTCCTCCACTCTGTCACCTGGCCCCTGCCCCCCACTCCTGCCATCTGACACCCTTCCAAATGTTCTCTGTATCTGTGAGTCTGTTTCTGTTCTGCTTGTTCACTTATTTTGTTTTTTAGGTTCCACGTGTTATATAACACGGTATTTGTCTTTTTCTGCGTGACTTATTTTATTCAGCACAGCACGCTCTAGGTTCACCCACAGTGTTGCAGAGGGCAAGATTTCATTCTTTTCGAATGCATGCATCACTTCTTCTTTATCCACGCATCTATTATGGACACTTTAGCTCCTTTCATATCGAGATTATTGTAAAAAATGCTGCAGTGAATATATGGGTGCATATGTCTTTTCGATGTAGTGTCTCGGGTTTCTTTGGATAAATGCCCAAAAGTGGAATTATTGGGTCCTTCTTTGTCTGTAATTACAGCCTTTTTTAAAAAGTCTATTTTGTCTGGTGTGAGTATTGTTACACAGCTTTTTGTGTTTGTCTGTTTTCATTTGCATGAAATATCTTTTTCCTGGTGATTGACTAAATGGCAATTGAAAAATACAATAAAAAAAGAGAAATATCTTTTTTCACTCCTTTAATTTCAGTCCGTGTGTGTCTTTCAATTTCAAATGAGTCTCTCATAGGCAGCTGTTGGGAACAGCCCTGCCTGGTTTCAGGAGCTGTAACCCCCCATGGCTAAGTCTGAGTGAGCAACCTGCAGACCATAAGCCACCTAGGAGACAAAGCTTATCTCCCTGGGAGGGGTGCCGCCGCTGCCCCTTTTATTTCACCCTGCCTGGCCCTCAATGCATGATTGATTAGCCAATGATGGGTAAGATTCCTCAAGGGGGAGACAACCTCAGATAGGCACGATCACAGGGGACCCCAGGGAAGGACTTGGGGGGCTATAGCAAAAGGGGGTGATGGACCCTTGCTGCTCGGCTTTGACAGAGCCTGAGTCCTCATTCTTTCTGTGAGAAATCTCCTAATCTCTTGGCTGCCTTACTTCCCCTACCTGATTTAAGCCTGAAACAATGACAGAGGGTGGTGCAGCCCTGTGTTGGAAAGGGCGGGTTCCCAGGTGATCAGGCCTAAGAAAGAATGCATAAAATCCTGTGAAACCTGCTTTGCTAAGAATGCCCTCAATTAAATAATAAGGGTCTGAGCAGGAAATGAGTTTGTTTCCCAAAGTTTTGTAGCCCCTTAGATAACTGACCCTGACTCAGAATAAACCCTCATAGTTCTTTGAATGTTATTTATCGTTTGATCCTTACTGCCTGACAATGATTGATGAGCTTTACCTGTATTCCTGTGCAAATTGAACCCAATAAAAGCTCATTGAGGAAAAGGTTCCTGGCCTTTCTCCTTTGAGAGATCGGCCACCTTTCCTCCCCAAGCAGATCATGTCTTGGTAAACTTATTCTCATCCATGGCAGCCAGGGGGGCCCTGTGGATGGAGCACCCCCCCTACCCCAGGCAGCATATGTAAGGGTCTTCTTTTCTTATGCACCCTATGTCTTTTGATTGAAGCATTTAATCCAATTGCATTTAAAGTAACACATATCAAGATATGTGTTTATTGCCATTTTATTATTCATGTTTTTATCTCTTTTTCTTCTTAAGGAAGACCCTTTAACGTTTCTTATAATACTGGTTTGGTGTTCATAAACTCCTTTAGTTTTTTTTCTTATCTGGGAAGCACTTTATCTGTCCTTCAATTTTAAATGATAGCTCTTCTGGGTAGAGTAATCTTGATTTTAGGTTCTTGTTCATCACTTAGAATATTTTGTGTCAATGCAAAGTTTCTGTTGAGAAATCAACTGACAATCTTATGGGAACTCCCTTGTAGGTAACTAACTGCTTTTCTCTTGCTGCTTTTAAGTTTCTCTCTTTATCTTTAACCTTTGACATTTGAATTATGATGTGTCTTGGAGTGGGCCTCTTTGGGTTCATCTTGTTTGGGACTCTCTGTGCTTCCTGGACTTGTGTGATGATTTTTTTCTTCACCAGGTTATGGAAGTTTTTCAGTCATTATTTCTTTAAATGAATTTTCAATCTCTTGCTTTCTCTCTTCTCCTTCTGGTACCCCTGTGATGCAAATGTTGTACCCTTGATGTTGTCCTAGAGGCCCTTTAATGTATTCTCATTTTTAAAAATTCCTTTTTCTTTCTGCTCTTCTAAGTGGGCGTTTTTGCTTATCTTGCCTTCCAAATTGCTGTCTACTTCATCTAATTTCTGCTGTTGATTCTTTTAGTGTATTCTTCATTTCAGCTATTATATTCCTCATTTCTGACTGGTTCTATTTTATGGTTTATATGTTCTTTCTTTATGCTGTTGAAGTTCTCACTAAGTTCCTTGAACATCCTTATAACCATTGTTTTGAACTCTGTATCTGGTAGTTTGCTTGCCTTCATTTCATTTAGCTCATTTCATTTAGCTCCTGTCCTTTCATTTGGGCCATGTTTCTTTGTCTCCTCATTTTGGCAGCCTCCCTGTGTTTGTTTCTATGTATTAGGTAGAGCTGCTATGACTCCATCTCTTGGTGGTGTGCCTTATGTAATAGGTGTCCTGTAGACTCCAGTGGCTCAGCTTCCCAAGTCTCCCGAGCCAAGCACTCCCAGTGCACCCTGTGTGAACTGTGTGCACCCTCCTGTTGTAGTCTGAGCCTTGATTGCTGTTGGCATGTTAATGAAGGGACTGATCCCCCAGGCTTATCAGCTATGAGGACCAGCTGTGACCACAACAGAGGAGGTGTGTAGGGGCCGACCCCATGGAGCAAGACTCACTTCACTGAGGCTCTGTTGCCCACTGAGTCTACTCAAGTGTGTCACTCACAGAAGTGGTTGGGTGGTGCTCTGGTGTGGTCTGAAGCTGGCCACTGGGTGCACTGACTCAGGGGCCTCCTAGGAAGTTCAGGCCAAGTTTAGCTGCTTCCTGTACCCTGCCCAGGGCCACGTGGCATGAGCTACAAAATGATCTGCAGATAGCTGCTACTTTTGCTGGGCTTGGAGATACTCCAGGGAGGCCAAGCTGTGGACCAAGGCCATCTGCTGCTAGTGCTGGGCCTGGGACACTTAGCAAGAGGTATGGGGCACACAGAGGCCAAGGTGCTACTTGTTTAGGGTTTGTGAACCTTTGAGAGATTTTAGGAAAGTTCACACCATGAGCCAAGACAGGCTATTTGTATTTAAAAAGCCCTGGAAATGGATCATGTGGGTTCATAAGCTGGATGGAACAGGGTCTCAGGTAATCACCAGGGAAGGATGAAGAGTGACAGCCAGATGGATGGAGACTCAGATATGGCATTTGTTTGCTGGTTCTGCAGGGGGAGGGCTTAGCAAAGGAACAATAGCCTCTGTCAATACGTCTCTCTTGGAGAAAGCTGTCCCTTCAGCTCTCTCCCTAAAGCCAGACAATTCAATTCCTTCCTGTATGTCCCTGGTGCCTTTTGAGTTTCTGGGGCTCTGGAGCTCAAAGTCCAAGTCAGTTAGTGCAGGACCTTTAAGAGGAACGTCTGGGACTCCACATGCCCTTCATCTCAGCCACAGTTTCTGTTGGTTTTCACAACCAGAAGTTATGGAGACTTCTCTTCCAGGTACTGGAACCCTGGGCTGGTGTGAGGCTAGGACCTCTTGCTCCTCAGCAGGGGAACTCTGCATCTGAGATATCCCTCCAGAATTTTAACTGGGTGTGGGACCGGCCCATTCTGGGTCTCCACTCCTCTCACTGGTCTTATTGTAGCTCCTTCTGTATATCCTTAGTTATAGGACTTCTTCTCAGCTAGATTTCAGGTTGTTCTCAATAATAGATTTTCTGTAGTTTAGTTATAATTTTCATGTGGTCATGAGAGGATATGGGTACTGTGTTTACCTGCTCTACCATCTTAACCAGAAGCCTATAATTATTATACATTGCTGGATTTGATTTGCTAATATATTTTTTAAATATTTTATTTATTTATTTTTAGAGAGTGGGGAAGAGCGGGAGAAATATCAGTTGTTTCTTTCTCTGAAGAAACATCAATGTGAGAGAGAAACATCAGTTGGCCTCCTCTCACATGCACCCCAACTGGGGACCAAACCCACAACCCAGGCTGTTCCCTGACCTGAAATCCAACCATTGGCCCTTCACTGTTGTTGGATGATGCCCAACCGACTGAGCCACATCATCCAGGGCTGATTTGCTAATATTTTGTTAAGACCTTTTTCATCTACATTTGTGGTTTTCTTTTCTTGGAATGTCTTTGTCTGATTTTGGTAATGCTGGCCTCATAGAATGAATTGGGAAGTATTTCCTTACCTCTATCTTCTAGAAGAGATTGTAGAGAATTAGTATAATTTCTTCCTTAAATGTGTAGTAGAATTAACCAGTGAATCTATCTGAGCCTGGTGCTTTCTCTTTGAGAAGGTTATTAATTATCGATTCAATTTCTTCCATGGATATAGGCCTATTCACATGACCTGTTTCTTCTTAAATGAGTTTTGGTAGATTATGTCTTCCATGAAATTGATCCATTTCATTGAAGTTATCGAATTTGGGGTCATAGAGTTGTTCATTGTATTTCTTTATTATCCTTTTTAAAAAAAAAAAAAAATTCTCACCTGAGGATGTATTCACTGATTTTAGAGAGAGAGGAAGGCAGGGGTGGAGAGAGATAAAGAAACATCGATTAGTTGCTTCCAGTACACACCCTGACTGGGGCTCAAACCTGCAGCCTTTCAGTTATAGGACAGAGCTTCAGCCGACTGAGTCACACCAGCCAGAACTCACTGATTTGTGATCTAAGGTCCTTACTTTCTTTATGTAGAGCCAAGCTTCTGACCTATATAATTTTTCTTTATTCCAAAGAATTTCTTTTTTTATTGATGTTCGAACCAGCACTTTCCCACCAGCACTTTCAAGAATTTCTTTTAAAGTTTCTTTTTTAAAAAAGGTTTATTTATTTATTTATAGAAAGAGGGGAAGGGTGGAAGAAAGAGAGGGAGAGAAACATTGATCAGTTGCCTCTTGCATGCTTCCTGACTGGGAGCCAAACCCACAACCCAGGCATATGCCCTGACTGAATCAAACCAGTGATCTTTCGCTTTGTGAGATGATGCCCAACCAACTGAGCCACACTGGTCAGGGCTTAACATTTCTTACAGAGAAGATCTGCCGGCTTCAATTACCTCAATTTTTTTTATATGGACCCCCAGTAACTAAGCAAGTGCCTGGCATGTGTCAATTGAATTAAGGACTGGATTTTATAGTACCATTTGTAAGCATTCTTGAAATCTTGAAATGAGAAAGATCATTAATAGTTGGGATGGTTTGGGAAGACTTCATTAAAAAAAAAAGGCTTGTATGAGGACTGTGGGAAACGTGGTATATTTAGTTTCATTAGAAAATAGGAAGAGGACATTTCAGGCATGGGACTCATTGCTGAGCAGAGTTTATGAGTATCCCATAGGACAGTAAAATGCTGCAGAATGAATCAACAGAGGTGTGTTTAAAATATACCCATGCCTGGACCCACCACAGACTAAATGAATCAGAGTCTCTGGAATGGCAAATGTCCTCAATTTTTGTTTGCCTCAGAAAATCTTTATAGTTTCTTAACTCTTGAAGGATAATTTCATGGACATAAAATTCTAGGTTGGTGGGTTTTTTTCTTTAAACAATTTAATATTCCACCACACTCTCTTTCTGCTTGCATAGTTTCTGAAGAGAAAGTCATATAATTCTTGCTGCTGTCCCTGTGTAGGTGAGAGGTGCCCCCACCCCCAACTTCTTTCAAGGTTCATTTTGTCTTTGATTTTCTGCCATTTGAATTCAATGTGGCTGCCTGAATGTATTTTTTGGGTGTTCATCCTGCTTCATGTTTCTGAGTTTCCTGGATCTGCAGTTTAACATCTGACATCAATTTTGGGAAATTCTCAATCATTGTTGCTTCAAACATTTCTTTTCTTACTTCCTTCTTCTTCTAATATTTCTATGATGTGTATGTAGTACCTCTTGTAGTTGTTCCACAGTCCCTGGAAATTCTGTTCTGTGGGGGGGGTTCCACTTGTTTTCCTCTTTGCATTTCAGTTTTGGAAGTTTCTATTGACATTTCTTCAAGTTCACTGATTTTTTTCCCTCACCTGTGTGCATTCTATGATGAGCCCATCAAAGGCACTCCTCCTTTCTCTTACTGTTTTTGATCTCAAGCACTTCCTTCTGAGTCTTTCTTAGAGTGTGCACCTCTGCCTACGTTGTCTCTCTGTCCTTGCATGTTGTCCACTTTTCCCGTTAGAGCCCTTAGCACATTAATCATGGCTGTTTTAAATTCCCAGTCTAATAATTCCAACATCTCTGCCATATCTGAGTCTGGTTCTTATGCTTGCTCTTTCTCTTTAAACTGTGTTTTTGTCCTTAGTAGGCCTTGCAAATTTTTGTAACTATTGTTGAAAGCCATAGCCATATGTTAGGTATTGAGTGAAAGGAAATGGGCAAACCAGGCTTTCAGTCTGAGGTTTATCTGGCTGGGGGTCAGGCTGAGTTTGCTGTGTGCTGTAACCGTAGGTGTCAGAGGCTAAAACTTCCATGGGTGCCCTTCTTTTTGTCTTCTCTGTTGTGTTTGGGGTCCCCTAGAGATAGTAAATAAGGTCTGAGATGTGCAGTTCTTCTCATTGTAACGGCTTGTTATTACAGAAGCCCTATCGATAAGTGAGGAGGCCTTGTTAAGATAGTGAGTCACCTAGTTAAGAAGAGCAGAGCACTCCATCATATTTCCAAGTGTCTACTCTGCTGTCCTTCTGCTGGAAGCACAAGAAGATTGTTCTCCAATCTTCACTATGGGGACCTGTTTGATGTCCTGGAGGTAAAGCCCACAAAAATGTGGAGGCCCCTGTTGACCAGACCCCTGGAGTTTTTAACTCTCAAACCTGTTCACTGGGCCTCCAGCGATCCATCAGTTACTGTTCCAGCTTCCATAGTCTGGTGGTGGGTCCCCAGAGATTTCTCTTCCTGGCTTCTGCTCCAGTAAGTCATGGTTCTCTGTATTTGCCTGTTTTTCTGTCTAGTTTTGAGGGTCAGTGGTTTGTCCTGTGGCCTCAGTCGTCTGTGGGATCTAAGAAGAGTGTCAGTTTTCAGTTTGCTCATCTTCCTTCTTGTGGCGAGGTCAGCACGACAGGGATGCCTTCTGAGCTCCTCAACGCGCCAAACAGCAAGCCAGGATCCAGCCTGTGTCGTTCTTAACATAAAAGCCTGAAAAGCAATTTCACTGGAATTTAGAAGATGGAAAGTAAGAGTGAAACAATAAATCCTGAATTTGGGGCAATTTTTTTATAACTTCTTAAAAATTTTAATTGTTCAAGTATGGGGCAATTTTTTTCAGCACAAGAAACATGAGTTCCTTGAAAAGAATCCCCATGTGGGTTACATGCAGTTCATAAAAGTCATTAACAATGTGGAGTGTTTTTTTCTAACCATATGTTTAAAATTTAGATGATCTGAGTAGCTCTCTCCAACAGAAGATAAGGTGACTTGTTCTTTCAGGCCGAGCCCTGCAAATTGTGTTGCTTTTAACTTCAGCCTTTACAACATGTTCACATTGTGCCCCGCAGCCGTGCGCCTGCCTGTTGAGCTTTAGTTCTGTGGCAAAATGCACTAACTACTCATACCCAGTTCTTCTAACACAGCTTATCAGGTTCTGAGTCATCTGTGGGCTAGCCAGATCTTATGACTGAGTACTCTTGTCAGAAAGGTCCGAAGGGTATGCAGCAGTCTGATCGGGAAAATGGACAGCACAGATTAAACAGGAGAAATTTGCTCTAATAAATTACTAACTATGATAAAAGAGTACCTGTAAGGGAATTATATATGCTGCCCTAGTGCTGAGGAAAGTACTCCAGGAAGGACGCACGGGAAGGCTTCAGACCTCACTGGGGATCACGCATGGTTCACCCACCGGGTCCCAGAGAGATGCTCAGGCTTCGCCAGGCCGGAGCTGGTCTGGAACTGCTGGGCTAACAAGAGGGCATCTTTTTTTTTTAATTTTTAAACTTATTTTTCAACTATACTTGATGCTGCGGTTCGGCCGCAGCTGAGTCAAGGGTTTCCTGAAGGTGGGTAAGGCGTCAGCAATGGGTAACAGACAACAACACGACTCAGAGGACGGTGAAGCTCTGTTCCATTTATTGCAAGTACAAACAGATTTTTTTTTAAGATTGTATTTATTTATTTATTTTTTAGAGAGGGAAGGGAGGAAGAGAGAGAGAGAGAGACATCAATGTGTGGTTACTTGGGGGACATGGCCTGCAACCTAGGCATGTGCCCTGACTGGGAATCGAACCTGCAATGCCTGGTTCGCAGCCCGCGCTCAATCCACTGAGCTACACCAGCCAGGGCAAATTTTTATATTTTCATTTTTGGCAGTGATTAACATTTGCAATTAGGTGAAGCAGGAAGTTTTCTACCCAAATATCTGGTCATGCTAATCTAGTAACCTATTAAATGCAAACAATTAGAAATAGCTGTATGTACAGAGTTTGAATGTCTTATTGTTTATTAAAGTTCTCAGAATTTGTCATGGGGCAAAAGGATATGCTCGATTGGATAGAGGTCTCTAGTAATTATTTCTACATGTTTGGTTTGTAATAGCTAACCAGTTTCTCTTATTTCTTTGCCTGTCTAATTCTAATTGATATATATTCCTATTCAAGGTAAAGGAGGGGCTGTTACTTCAACAACTTTTAGACATTCACGGGCTATTTCATTAGAGGGGATTTTATGCTCTGGTCAAAAAATTATTTTATACAACTTCATTGGAATTATGCGAATCAATAAACCTAAAATATAGATATCTAACAATCCCACCACCTTTTGATCACCAAAACAAACATGTAAGGAGAGATAGAGAGGAAATCTAGCCACAGTAAATCTTTTGACTTAAAAGGTGATAGACAATTTTATTAGGCACAGGCCATTCTTGACTTTCTCATATCTTATTCTATTTCTAGCTGGATAATTTAGAGAGTTCTTTTTTAAAGCTGCTGCATGATGGAGGGAAATGTGGGCAAAATCCTTTGACAAGCTGGTGGAGTAGTGACCTGTTTTGTTCGTTATTAAATAAACACCAGGGAGGTCTGCTCTGAGCTAAACTTTCCATGAAATTTAGACTATTATAAGGCACTTGGACTCCATCCTTATTGACCATTCTAATGCCATGTTCATTATATGTCCCTGTATAAGGCAATGGGGGATCTGGAACCCTCTGTAGACTATTAGCTCCTCTTTGGGGTACCATAATTTACCATTAATCCAATATGCTACCCAGGGGTATCCCTGGGCGGTGGGTAGGGGTCTATATAGTTTTTTCTTGTTTTCTTGGCAGACCCTTTGTATCTGTGGGTAAGGAACAGGCGTGGGAGAATTTACCAACAATTCAGCCTGTTATAACTGATTCATGAATTCTCTTATGGGAACAATTGAGGATAATTTCTTACTCAGGTTTATAAACACTTTGTTTACACAATTTGGGCATGATTCAATAGTCTGGGGAGAACTAGTTGTCCCTTCAGAATTTCCCTCAAAATCAATCACTGACTGGCTTTGAGCCTCTCTTTCCTCATGGCCTATTCTTATGTGAAATCGGGGTACAAAGCAAGACCATGAATAATATCGACAAGGAGTTATTAAGAGCAATCCCAGGAAAATTACCGCCCCCCTTTTGTATGCCACGTTCTCTTCCAGGAAGATGGATTCCTTGAATTCCTTCTTTCTACGTCCTGGACCTTGTCAAACAACATGGTTGGAAGAGGACGGGGCAACT
The DNA here is from genome assembly GCA_004024845.1 of Tonatia bakeri. Lineage (NCBI taxonomy): Eukaryota > Metazoa > Chordata > Mammalia > Chiroptera > Phyllostomidae > Tonatia > Tonatia bakeri. The sequence goes on along the minus strand of PVIA01010396.1, from coordinate 38,961 downwards.
TGACACACAATATTGTATTGGCTTCAGGTGAATGACATAGTAATTAGACATTCATGTAACCTGCAACAGCACTCTATGTAAAACATTTTTTCTTGTAATGAGGACTTTTAAGATTCACTTGCTTAGCAACATTCACATACACATTGGTCCATCAGCTGTCCCCACCATGCCCCGCATCCTGTCCCCATCACCTGTCTGTCTTCTGGCTGGGAGTCTGTGCCATGCCTGTCTTCGCCCGTCTTGTCCCCCTACCCCTGCCTCTGGCAGCCACCAATCTGTTCTCCATATTGTTTTTGTTTTCGTTGTTGTTCAGTTGGTGTCCATTCCATGTCAATTTATCACCCAGTATTTGTCTTTGTCTGACTTATTCCACTGAGCATAGTGCCCTGAAGTTCTGTCCACAAATAAGATTTCTTTCTTTTAATGGCTGAATAATGTTCCATTTTACATACATGTATACATATACATATGTAATTTTTTAAACCATTCATAATTTACGTTGTTTCAATATCCTGGCTATTGTAAATAATGCCAAAGGGATGCATATTTTTCAAATTAGTGTTTTCATTTTTTCAGATAAATACCCAGAAGTAAAATTTCTTCTATGAATCATAGTTTCATATGTAATTTAAGATCCAAATCACGTGCAGTTAGTGAGGCTTCAGGAATAGTGACCCTTGATGGAGGAATAGTGGGGCCCGCGGAGTGAGTGGCTGGTGAGTGAGGAGACTCCCAGGCTGCAGAGCTCAGGGGACGAGGCCAGGAGGGAGAGCAGTGACACTGGCTGCCGAGGCTATGCTATGGGGCCTCCGGGGGTGGCCTCAGGAGGCCACTGGAGCTCAGAGGAAGGAACCAATCAAAGAGTTTTTTCCTTTTGTATTTTTTGGAAGAACTTGTGAAAAAATGGTATTAATTCTTCTTTAAATATTTGGAAGATTTTGGTGATGAAGACATCTGGACCTGGGCTTTTCTCTGTGGATAGTTTTTATTCCCTTTGTTACTTCAAACACTGCATTGGTTATAGGTCTTTCAGATTGTCTAGTTCTTCTTGATACAGTTTTTGTAATTCATGCTTTTCTACGAAGTTGTGCATTTCAAGTAAGTTACCTAATTTGTTGATGTACAGTTGTTTATAATAGTCCTTTATAATCCTTTTTGATTCTGTAAGGTCAGTAGTAATGTCTTCTTTTTAATTTCTGGTTCTAGTAATTTGAGTTCTCTTTTTTTATTGTTCAATCTAGTTAAAGTTTTGTCAATTTTGTTGAACTTTTTTAATGGGAGGAAAAATTTTAATACATGTGCATGGGGAAACCACACATGCATGAAAATTCCCTTGTTACCAGACTAAACGGGTCCATTTGCCCGCACATATCAGCGTCTAATAAGGCACAAACAGGAATGTGCAGCAAAGAAAGTAAGAGTTTATTTCAAGGAAGTGGTACCTGCAGAAAACAGGTGAATACTTACAGACCTGGCGGTCCTATGGCTTCCAGGGGATGGCTACATAGGGGGCCGATCATTATCCACAGTGACTAAGGGAGTCAGTCCTGGTCGGGGTCATGGTCTCTACTGATGGGTCGGTCAGCATCAGGGTGGGGGACCCCTGGTCAGGGAAGCTGGTCCTGACATCAGCAATGGCATCACTTGTCTGGTCGTGCTGCTCTCCTGGGCCTGGAGCTGAAACACAGCTGAGGCCTAGATGTCATCTCCAATTTGACCAAAACTCGGTCTCTGGGGTCAACAGACTGGAAGTTTGTTCCTAAGATTATTTGATGCTGATCTGACCTCATGATCCTAAGGCTTAATAATTAAGTGGGTGGTCCTGCAAGAGAGAAGGAGGCAGGCACATCAGGGTGCTAAATGAGGCCAGTTTGAGTCAAAAGGAAGAAAAGGAGAAAAGGTCAAATCAAAGAAATGAAGTTTTTATGCAGTTCCACCTCATGTTCTTTTGGCTAGTCTAATAATCACACAGACATGCACCCGGGAAACATGAGAGAGTCAGTCTCACATGAACAAGGGAAGAGGTTCAGAGACAGAAAGGGAACATGGAGCACAGAACTAAGGCAACCTGAGCTAGGGATGAGGTAACGAACCTTGGGGGTTTCAAAGGGTCATTGTGTTACAGAACCCCAGCCTGTGCTGTTCTGGAACAGCTGTGGGGTCCGACTGCCTGCTACCAGGAAGCATGACTCCCAAAGCAAGAGTTCAATAAAAAACGAAAGGGGATTTGTTTCAAGTTTGTACAGATTCAGAATACTGGCAGACTTCTACCATAAAGTTCCACTCTTTTGAAAATACCCAGAAACTCGTAGTCCTGCCTCCCTTCATCAGCCCAGGCCAGTTTCAGAACACGCCAGGCAGAGTACCAGCTCCCAGAAAAGCAGAAGTCCACAGCTCCACATTGCTGGCCCCAGACCAGCATTCCAGCCGTCGCCCACTGAACCAAGCCTGGTCAGGCAGGTTCCCGCCGTTTCCAGTTCCATCAGCCGTGCGGCACCTTCTCCGGGCCAGTTTCCCAGCAGCTCTCCTCTTTCTTACTCCAGCTCTTAATCCAAAACCATGTGGCACCTCCTTACTCCAACCCGAGTGGCACCTCCTTCCACGCCAGACCGCATGGTGGATGGGGAAGGGGGAGCCCTTCTACATCTTTTCAAACCGAATGGCTCCCTCCCTCGAGCTCCCTCCTCATGGCTGGCTGCCCTAATTTTTAAATGCTGACCTGGAGCTTCCTTTGTGACATCGTACTCGGCACTATATGTTCTGAAGCTCATGGAAACCTTTCACCTGGGTGGAAGCACAGCTTCTGGTCAGGACAGTTGCCACCTTGCCATTATTGTGAAAAGTATCTTAAGCCACATAGTCCGCTTCTCCCCTTCCCCCAACCGTGGGCTGTCTGGGAACATGCTCTATAACAGGGTCCTTTTTGCTTTGCACCCTGTTTCAATTGCAGGATGATAACAAGAGCAGATGTTTAGTAAGTAGAAGTCTCAATGGACATATAGACAGGTCAAAAAGTTTATCCCTAACTGTAATTGAACAATAAAATAATTTTTTAAAAAAGTTTATCCCTGATAATCTCTTGTTATTCACAAAATCCCTAAGTCAAGTTCTTCTAGATAGTTGAAGGGGCAGAAATTTCCCTTGAACCTGAAACTAAAACTGCCTTTGGTTCAAAGTAATCTGCTTACCACTGAGGCACATCTTGGGGTGGATCAGCCATGCTGCCACCTTCTCCATCCCCGTACCTTGTGAGGGAATGTTCCCAGGTTCCAGGGATCAAGGTCTGGATGTCTTTGGACTGTGAGTCAGCCTGCCACAGCAGGTAGGGTCTAAGTGTCGCCAGGGAGGCACTCTGCTGAGAAGTGTGTGGATTCTAGCCTTTGTGCAGGAAAGGTTTCACAACGTATGGAAGCTGGGGGAGGACTGAGGATAGAAGGGGCAACAGGAGAGGCCGGGCAAGGCTGCTCTGGCTCCCGGGAACGGCTAGCTTGGGAGGAGCTGCTGCAGCCCCCTGCTCACCCAGTTGCAAGTCTCGAGGGGACCCTTAGAGTTTTGGAGGTGCTCTCCTGTCGGGTGGTGAAGGGGGTGGACTCCCAGGAGGGAGAGCACAAAGCACAGCGGGTCCGTCTGGAGGGTTTTTAAAGGCTGGGAGTTTAGGGGCGCTCTCAGGGGAGGATCTCCATAGAAGGGTCACCAGCTTTTCCAGGTGTGTCCTTTCAGGGGGCCATTAGTCATCGCAGCTGATCCTGGCCTCGCCCACCTGCTTTTGCTGCTTTTCTGGGCCTGGAGCTGAAACACGGCTGAGGCTTAGATGTTGTCTCCAGGGAGGAAAGGGGGGCAATGTCTAAATCAAATGACCAGCAATATGAAAGGTCGGGGGGCCTGTGGACAAAAGGGGGCCACATACTAACCCTGACAAGCTCAGGAGAGGCCCGTGTGGTGGCCTTGCAAACTCAGAGGCTGAAGTAACCACACAGGATGGTCTGAAGTGAAAACTTCCAACTAAAAGTGAGTGATGGGGGCACTCACATCCTAGGTCAGCATCTCCCCTGACAAAGGCCAGCATTTACCCTAACTGAGCCTGTCTGTTGTCTCTTTGCATCTGCCATAACAGGCCTTTGGAAGGTCTGAGTGACCCCTTTTTCCAGACCCCTCAGGGCACAGCCTCCCACCAAAGCTCAGGACTCCATCCCCTCATTGTTATTATTATCATGTTAATTAACTATTAATTATCCCATACCTGCCTCTGTAGAAGATGTGTCTATCATTTACTTCCTGTCCAACCCCAGAGGTTTCCCCACTTTACTTTCTTCCCGCCCCTCAATCCATCACCAGTGGACTTCAAGGAACCTGCTTGGGCCTCCTCCTTCTCCTGTCGTGTATAAATCAAGGAGCGAAACGGCCGTTCTCCAGAGCATTTTCTCAATCTGTTGAGATTTTGTTTCCCAGCAATTGTCATTAATCTGGCTCTAATAAACACAAAAATCCTTACCAGTTTGCACGTCTCTTGCACCAAGAGGTGTAAATGGCAGGACCAGTGGGAGACTGGGGCAGGAAAGGTCTCCCCTGGGGTCACCCTGGGGTGAGGTCTGGCAGCAGCTTTGCCCATTGCTAGGCACCTGGGCCTACCACCTAGGGACCTTCTGTATCCGGCTGTAAATTGCCCAGCCAGTTTGTTTGGCTGCCTCAGTTTCCCTAGTCCACTTGACAAGGAATTTTCCAAGCTTCTTACCATCCTGCCTCATTAGAACTGAGATAGTTTTTCGAATCTGGTTCCTACCATGGCTGGCAGTCAATACTGACTTTTTCTTCCTGTAGCAGCTTTTGTGGGACCACCTGTGGGGACCCCAGCTGCAGCTCCCAGGAGGAGGCTTGGTGCTCCCTCAGCTGCCAGCCCCCATGCCCCCTCACTCAAGGCCCAGCATCCACGCTCAGTTTGGGGTGCCTGAACCCCTCAAGGGTCCTCCCAATCAAATCCTATTTGTAGAGTCCTGTTTGGTCTTAGAATTGGGCTCATTGCCCTCCAACACAGATTTGCTCTTCACCCCCATGGCTCTCTGAACTCACTGCGAGCAGGCAGCCCCAGGCAAGGCTCCATGCACATGGCCCAGGGGCTGTGGCAGAGGCCTGGGCTCCAGCCTGTCTGGATTTGAACTCCAGTCCTGCCACTTACCAGCTGTAGGCCCGTGGGAGGACTGCTCGCCTTTTAGTGTATGACTCCGCACGGAAAAAGTACCTTGAAAACCAGACCAAACCGGCCACCTGGCACACAAGCCCCAGAGGACAGGTGCTGCTTCACAGAGGAAGCCCCCCCACTCCTGCCTGCGGCACCTCAGCCTTGGGGTGGGGTAAATCCCAACCACCACCGCACCGTGTGGAGACCTTGAAGCCTCCGCTGAAGCTGAGCGGAAAGAGTCCTGTTGTAACATCCTGTCGCCCTGGGGTCCAGGGCAGGCGGAAGATGGGAGGGGCAGGGAGGGGAGCAGGGTCGGAGCTCCAGGACGGGGCCAAGCCAAAGCCGGGGCAGTGCCTCCTGCCGAGACATCGTGGGGCTCTGGAGCCAGGGACAAGCTTCTGCCCTCTTCCTCTTCTTTCCCTTCAACTTTTTTTTTTAAACTAAACCTTTTATTTTGAGACAACTACAGATTCACATACATCTTCTCACCTTTCTATATAGAAAAATTTCAGACCTTCAGAAAAACTATAGGAATGGCACAGTGACACCCATACACCCCTCACCTGCATTCACTAATTCATATCTGATGGAGTCCAGTTGTTAATCTATTATCCATAACCATTGAGATACATATAGACATAAATATGGAAATATGGACATACTCTATTCTCTAGGAAATATATTTCTAAAACTCTTTTATTAAAGATTTTATTTATTTATTTTTAGAGAGGGGGAAGGGAGGGAGGAAGAGAGGGAGAGAAACGTTGATGTGTGAGAGACATTGATCAGTTGCCTCTTGCATGCTCTCGACCAGGGACCTGGCCCGCAGCCCAGGCCTCTGCCCTGGCTGGGGGTCAAACTGGAGGCCCTTCAGTCTGCAGGCCGGCACTCAGTCCACTGAGCCACACCAGCCAGGGCTAAAACTTCTTTATACATATAATATATATATACAAACACATATATAATGGGTTCATATATAAAATGAATATGTACAAATCGAGTGGATATGTGTTTACATAATGAGTATATATATATTTTTTTCTCATGCTCTCTCTGGCTTTGTCTGCAGAGATGGGCCAGGGGCGACGACACCTGCATGGAGAGTACTGAGCACCCGTAGCACCAGCTCAGTCCTGGTTCCGAAACACTATTTTCCACTAGAAATTCCACCCCCCATCTCTTTGGAGAGAAGGCTGATTCCAGGGCTGGGGCAGAAAAAGTCCTGGGTGAGCCTGGAACACATCGTCAGAGCGCTAGCGATTATGCAGGGAATAATGAGGACTTGTCCTAAGGACAAGGAGGTGGCTCGAAGGGGGTCCCACTGGCCCAAACTGGGACAATTTAAGCATCAAAAACACAGCAATAGTAATGGATTATTACCCACTGACTAAAATAGAACGGTGCCAGCACGTTGGAGGAGACCGGCGGAGCTCTGCCCAAGCAACCTGTGGAGGGAAAAGTACCGTTTGCGACAGGAGAGGAGGAGGGTGAAGTTTCTGCTCTTCTGGAGAGTTTTGAAGAGGTTTCCAAGAATGAAGCAAACTTGAATAGAGTCAACTTCTGAAGAGGATAAACTCGAAGAAGTTACTGAGACCTGCTACTTTATATTATTTATATTCAAATTCCATTCATGGATCTGACAAAATCTAGCTCTCTGGTATTTTTAAGCCCTAGTCCCTTGCCTACTGTAGCTCTTTTCAGGTTTTGCTTATACACAAGACATCCTTTGCAGCTAACTAAGCTGAAGAAGCCTGGGAATAAAGTTTGAAACAAAGGTTAATAAAGTTCTTTGCCTAGTACAGTTTTTAAATTTTATTGACATTGATTTGTACACAGAAAGCAAAGCTGTTTGTAGAAAGCTAATCATGGCGTGGAATGTGACAGATAATCTTCAATGGGATTTTATTATTAAAGATTTAACATGATAGTATAATGTAAAAAAATAATAATAATAAAAGTAAGTCTGGACAGGTGTGTGTGTAGCGACTTGGCAGGGCCTTGACTGCCAGGAGTTTGGGGTTGAGGTAGTAAGCACTGGAAAGTCATGGGAGGCACTGGAGCTTAGCAAATGTGGCAGACAGAGTGGCGAAGTGGCGGGGGTGGCCGGGACCACAAGGGCCAATGCCTGAGCGCCAAGATGGCCTTGCAGCATTCTCCTCAGGAGACCTCAGTTTCACTGTCTACGACATGGGTACAAGGAGAGAGACCCACTCCCGGGCTGCTGGGGACTCCCCAGGAGCCACACCTGCCTCAGGGTCTAAGGTAAGGGTGGGCCAGCTCCCCCCTCGTACCCCCACCCCAGCCACCCGGCTCTGTGACATATCTGTGCTTCCTGTTTCTCCCCTGCCAGGGGGAGTTTCAGTCTCAGCTTCAAAAGAACAAACACATTCTCAAAACAAAGGAAGACAGCCCCGACTGCAGAGGAAGCAGGAAGCTGCCAGCCCTGCTCTGAACTGGGCTGCTGGGCTCCCAGACGGCAGAATGGAGTCGGTGGCCCTGTACAGCTTCCAGGCCACAGAGAGCGATGAACTAGCCTTCAACAAGGGGGACACACTTAAGGTAGGTTGGCCAGAGTGGGCTAAATGGGACCCACGAGGGATGGGGAGGTTAAGAACCAGGGGCCCAGGACAGCTCCCCCAAAAGAGTCCCGTGTGTGGAGGAAGACGGGTAGCTTCTCCAGTCATTAGCTGTGTGACTCAGGACAAGCCACCTCTTCCCTCTAAGCCTCAGTGCCCCCCTCTAGGAAATGGAGAGGTCTTTAATGGTCCCTCCTTTGAGGGCCAGTGTGAGGATTTGAGGAGACATGAGTACAACACCTAGCAGGAGTTGGTTCAATGCCCAGTATTCTGGGGAAGAATTTAAGAAGATAGTTGTTGAAATGAGAGAGAGACAGAGAGAGAGAGAGAGAGAGGTTGGGGGAGGGGGAGAAAGAGGAAGTTCTTTGGAAAGTAAGAAGTACACACATTAACTTATTGGGGTAAAAATAGCTGTGATTTAAGTATCAGAAATGAGCTTCCCCGCAGAATGGAGAAAAGGGAAAAGAGTCAGTCCTACCACCACTTCTTTCTGTTTGTTCAGGCTTTTGAAATGAGCATTGCAGCCTTCCAAGGGTGGTCCAGACAGAAGGGTTTGTGGGGGTCTCTCTCCCCGCAAAGGTCTGCTTGCAAATTTGCTAAGGAGCTGGATTCAGGAGTGGCCATGCCAAGACTCGGGCACTGAAGCTGCCCCAAGCTGAGAAAGTCACCCCCCTGCCCCAGGGCCTGAGTCTGCACAGCAGCAGGGGGCCTTTGATGGGATGTGCCCCCCGTTACTGCAAAGGGGACTGGCCCGGAATGGGGCTGCCGTGTGTGGACTCTTGACTTCCTGCAGGAAAGATTTCACAACGTGAGTCCAAGTGACTGTGGGGGCGCATTTATTAAAGCTGGGGACAGTGAAACATGGAAGAGCCTTACACAGAAGAAGCAACAGGAGAGCCCAGGCTGGGCTGCCTGAACTCCCTGGGAAGCCAGAGAAAAGGGGGACTTGGAGACAGGTTTAGAGGGTTAGCCTAGGATGAGCTGCCAGCTGCCCATTGCCTTAGAGTTTAGGAGAGTTTTAAGATTTTAATTTTAGTTTTACAGAGATGGGGAGGGAGGGAAAAAGAGAGAGAGAGAAATATCAGTGCCTGTCATACATGTCCCACCAGGGACCAAACCTGCAACCCAGGCATGTGCCCAACCGGGAACTGAATGCACAACTGTTCACTTTGCAGGATGACACCCAACCAACTGAGCCACATGTTGGGGCTTATCTCTTTCTTGCAGGCAGAACCTTAGGGGAGGTCTCAGGGGAGGGTCTCAGCAGGATATGCATCAGTTATCCAGGTGTGCCCTTCAGGATCCCGGTGTCCACTGTAGGGTCAGTGACTGGGCAGGGGGTCTTTAGTCATCGCAGCTGGTCCTGGTGTGACCCACTTGGTGTTGTTACTTTTCTGGGCCTGGAGCTGAAACACAACGGAGGCCTAGATGTTGTCTCCAGGGGGGTGACCTTCTGTATCTGACTGTAAATTGCTTGGACACTGTGTTCAGCACTCTGTCTCAGTTTTGCCAGTCCAAGAGCCAAGAAGTTTTCCTGGCTCTTTTGTGTCCTGTCTCCCATCCGCTCTGAGCCCAGAGCCCTGGGTCCTGCTCGAGGCCCAAAGCTTCCAGCACAAGAAGGGACAGGAGCTCCCCTTTGCTGGCACCCTGCTGTGTCCAGTCCCAAGCTCAGCAATGCACCTGTGTCCCACGTAAGCTGCTGTGGTGGAGAGCATTGGCAACCCCGTTTTCACAGGAGGCTAAACCAAGTTGCAGGGAAGTGACATGACTTGTTTAGTAAGGGGGCAAATTTGAAATTTTGTCCTCTGAGTCTGGAAACTGCTCTGTCCCCAGTGAGGCCAAATGGACTGGGCTAGGGGTCGGGGAGGGTGACACTTCCCAAAAAGAACATGTGCCCTTCAGGGACCACCCCACTTCTCTATGCCAGGATGACTGTGTGCCCCTGGTGCCGGTACCATGGGACCCCATGCACATGTGGCCAGAGGGAGACGAGGTCAGGCCTAGCACCAGGACGGCCCAGGCACTGTCTGTGAGAGCAAGCCTGGTTCACAGGCCTCATGTACCAATCTGAGAGCAGTTTTGTGTCTCTAAGCCCGGATCTGAGGCTTGGGAGGCAGTGGGACAGCATGGAGATAGGGATGAGGTGAGGGTGAGCGATGGGCTCCACCTGAGGCTCAGGGTGACTGGCCAGTAGTGGGTGGGGTGGGTCAGTGGGGTCCCCACGGCAGTTGTAAGGACTGTGACATCCCTACTGTCCTCCCAGACTCCTGTGCCAGCTTTCCCACCCTGAGATTTGGATTTGCCTTAGTCCTTTCCCACTAATCCCTGGGGCGTTTGCTTTTTTTTTTTTTTTAATTGATTAGAGAGAGTGTGAGGGGAGGGAGACATGGATTTGTTGTTCCACTTATTGATGTGTTCATTGGTTGCTTCTTGTATGTGCCCTAACCGGGGATTGAATCGTCAACCTTGCGTACTGGGACAATGCTGCAACCAACTGAGCTACCTAGTCAGGGGATCATGCTGGAGCCACAGGACTTAAAACAGTGCCAGCACATAGTAGGCTTTCAATACAACAAGGGAAATGTGAAGGAAAGGGAAGGAGGGCTAAAGTGTTAGCAGAGACAAGGGTGGGGGTGGGGAGTAGAGGGGCCACCCTCCCAGTGGGACTTGTACCTCATGTGGGTGGAGAATGAGGAGGGGACTTTTCAAGCTCAAAAAAACGAGAGGAATGCAGAAAGTGGGAGGGGCTGCCTTTTCCCTCATTTCCCCTCAAACACTTGGGGGGCTATTTTTTCCAGTTTTACTGAGATAACACCGACATATGAGATCGCATGTGTTTACAGTGTGTACCTAATGATTTGACACACGTCTGTGAAACCATCATCATAGTTCGTTTAGGCAGCAGCCGTCACCTTACATGGTTACACTTTTTCTCTTGGTGGCAACGTTTGAAATCTACTCTCAGCAACTTTCAGACAATCGGAGGGACTAACTGTGGTCACCGTGCTGCACATGATGTCCTCAGAACTTAGTGTCCATATAACGGGGATTTGTACCTTTGGCCCCCTTCACCTGTTCCCTGTGCCCCTGCCTCTGGTAGCCACCAATCTGTTCCCTGCTGAGTATTGAGCACCTGCTGTTTACCAGGCACTGTTCTGAGTGCTGAGGACACAGCAACAAATCAGGCAAAGCCCTTGCCCTCCTGGAGCTGACACTCCAGAGGGAGAGTGGCATCACGAGATGCTGGGTAGACTGAAGAAACAACACAGAGAAATGGGATGCACAGTGACCAGTGGGTCATCAGGGCAGCCTCTCAAAAGAGGCGACCCCTGAGGGATGAGCATGGTGGCAGAGCCAACAGGCACCAGCTCTGGGCTGGGAAATAGCTGGTGCAAAGGCCCAGACGCAGGACCTGCTCACAGGTGTGAGAAATTGAGAGGAAGGTCTGCGGGTGAAGAGCGGGGAGTGGGGGAGGAGGTGAGGGTGGTGTTGGGGTGTCGGCAGGGTCTCGAAGGCCTGGTGCCACCGCGAGTGGGAAGTGCGGGAGCCCACCGGGGGGCTTCGCCAGGGGTGTGTCAGGGCTATGAAGGAGGGGCAGGGGAGGGACTGTGGCGGTCTCCAGGGTAAGAAATAGAGGCGGCTTAAACTAAGAAAAAATGCCTGACAAAAATGTCAGTGGATTAATGGTTTTGATACGGAAAGAGATCTTATAAGTCAACAAAAAAATCACAAACGGCAGAACAGAAAAATGGGCAAAGGAAAACTGCCAAAGAAGCGATGCGAGCGTGTGGCCGATTTCACCGTGACAAAAGACACCAGATAAGCAAAATCCTATTTTTAAAAGAATCTCCAGGTTGCCGATGTTGTGGGAAAATGTGCACCTTTACATGTGATGGTGGGCAGGTAAAGTGACACGATCATTTTGAAGGGCATTTGGGAAACATAAAAAGCCTTAAAAATCTCCACGCCCTCTGACCCAGAATCGTGCGTCTGGGAAACAGACAAGCGGAGGAGTGGTCGCGCCCTCCCCGCAGGACTCCGGGTGCGGGTGTGCAGTACATCGGTCTCCCGGTCTCGGTCCCGGCCTCGGCCCCGGCCTCGGTCCCGGTCTCGGTCCCGGTCTCGGAGACGCAGTGGGGAGAAAACACAGAGTCCCTGGGGCCACAGGCCAGATAAACCAGGAAACGGAGAGCTTGCCAACTGGAAGCAGGACGCAAAGAAGAATGGAGCGAGTGAGGGAGGGGAATGTTGGTGACGGTTTGTCGCATGGAATCAAGCTGGACAACCTGATCAGCGATAGCAAAAACTATGACACAGCCCTAAAAATGTGATTTGGGGAGCATGTTTAATGACATAAAACTGCTCATGATACAGTGTAAAGCGGCATCAAGCAGAATGCAAATGTATGTACACAGAGTCAACTCTAGACGGACAGCCCACATTGCTCTCGCGGAGGGAAAGCGGACCCTCCCGCACTGGGTTGTGCCTGGAAGACTGGAAAGCAAGTCCCGACAAGCGAAGAGCTGTCGGTTGGGGGCGGGGCCGGCCGCTGCCCTCCCACTCTCAGGGCGGGGCAGGTGCGAGGCCAGGTACTGCCTTTACTTCAGATCTGGGCAGATCTTCTTTGCGTTCATTTTTAAATAGATTTACTTTTTAGAACAGTTTTAGATTTACAGAAAAATCGAGAAGATAGCATGGAGGGACACCTGTCTGCCTGCACTCAGCTCCCCCAGTTGGGAGCATCTTATGTGAATGGCTGGTACATTTGTTACACTAAGTGTCCGTATTGAGAAGTTATTAACTAATGATCATATTCAGAGTTTGTGTATTAATTTTTATTTTTTAACATATTGTCTTAAATACGATCTTGATTCCCGAGTTTTTTGGAGCTCCCTTAAGTCTTGCTCCTGAGGCACCTTGCCCACCCACACTAGTCTGGGGTTTGCTTTCCGATAACCATAAAAATGTGACTGTGGCCCCCTCCTCTCCTGGGCCAGGGCCCCTGCACACAGGTCTGAGGGCCAGCCCGTTCCAGGCGGTGCTGGGGTGCAGCCTGACTGCGCGGCGTATCCCTTCCCTGAGTGCTTGCTGCCCGAGGGCCAGGCCCGGTCACAGAGGTGCCCGCTAGGCGCCCCAGCCCCCAGGAGTCTTGGTGAACGACTGCAGCCCTGGTCCTGGAGGGAAACTTGGTGGCACCTCGATCTGCATTGGAAAAATGGCCGCAGACATCACTTCCCGGAAACAAAGCCCCACTCCCTGACAGGCTGGGCATCTCGGGGTGCACAGCACCTCGTTGCTCCTGGCTGGAGGAGGGATGTGGGTGGTGGCTTCACCCCATCTCTCCATGGATAACCTGGTACCCGAGACCCAGACTCAGGGAGCCCATGGCTGCCTTGGCATCTCCATAGGGAAGGCTAACAGCACTTCAGACCCAGCACGAGCCACCCTGAGCTTGGCTCCCGGCAGCCCCGTACACGGCCACAGCCGTGCACGGCTGTACCAGCCTGCCAGACTTGGCCCAGCCCGGCCCCTCAGATCCATCTCAGCCACTCCCTGTTTGTCTCCCGTACACCCTCTTGTTTGGTGCTATCGGGGACTCCTCCAACATCTACACCGAGTCCTGTGCTTCTCAGTACCCTTTGCCATGGCCCCCAGGCCTCCACCCTCAGATCCTGGGCTAGAGAGAAGCTTCTTCCTGTCCCCCTCCCTCCCCTAGCCCAGTCTCCACACAGCAGCCATAACTCAGAGTTTGGCTGTCCCCTGATGGTACCCAGAGGCTCTTAAAACAAAACCTGAACTGCTTCCCCGGACTTCAAGACCTACATGCTCCCACCCCGCCTGGCCTGCCAGCCTCCCCCCACTCATCTGCTCTCACTGCCCCTCCTGCCTCGACTGCGGATGCACTTGCCTCCTTCCTGCTCCAGAGACAGGGCTTGCTCCCACTGCAGGGCCTTTGCACTGGCTGGCTGTACCCTCTGCCTTGTACTCCACCCCCACATCTTCTCGGGTCTCCTCCTCAGAGAGGCTTTTCTTGACCCCTGGGGGCAAACCTCCCTGCCCCCAACCAGACATCCTCCATCTGTGCTATCCTGTTAGGGAGTTTTCAGACCACCTACTGCTACATTGTTACCTTGAGAACTTGTTTTCTTCCTTTTGTATTGTTACCTGTGTTCAGGAGGGTGGAAGCCCCTTGTTCCCTGCTGTATTGCTAGCAGGGCGCCTGGCATGCGGTAGGTGTTCAGTAAACAGCAGATGAGCACTTGCATGGCCCAGGGCCCAGTGCAGGAGCATCGCTTCCTGGGCGGAGGGCGCCGTGGGCAGAGGCCAGGCTTTCCCCAGGGAGGAGCGGCTCTCCCTGCTTTGTGGGAGCGCCCATGTCTCAGAGGGCCCAGGGCTTTCAAACCATATTGACAATGAGAATTCAGCTAACATAAGCAATGAGAACATTTCTGGGTCCTTGAAGTGAGGATAATCGGAAAGCAGAACGACATAGAACAAAACATGGCCTTGATCAGGTACATGATTACCCCGACATATCCACACAGGACTTCGTAGCTCACAAGACACTGCCCCACGCAGCGCAGGCCCCAGATGTGCCCACTCCTCAGTTGATGGAACAGGCCAAAGCTCCAGAGGGAGCCAGGGGCAGCCAGAGCAGTCTAGAGCCCCGGGGTTCCAGGGCTCCTCTGTTGACTCTGTGGCTTTGGAAGGAGGCCCATGGGCTTTAAATTTCTAATAAATTGGAAAATTTGTTTTGTTTTGAGCAAAAGTTTTCCTGAGTCAGCCACCTGCTTCCGCCTGTCCCCAGGGCTGCTGATCCTGCTCTAGCTGCAAAGGCAGGAAGGAAGGGACCCAGCAGGGCCTGCGGACAGATGGGAGGCAGGGAGGGGTGCCTGCCTGCACGGCTCGGGGCTCAGCTTGGGCCCTGGCTTGGGCCCACGGAAGTCCATCCCAGTTCCTCTTGGCAAAAACAAGTTGTCTGAGCAGCTGCCTTTGTGCCAGCACCCCCTGCCTTGACTCTCGAGGTGCACTCTCCTTGGGATGCTGTCCTACCTCCAGCATTTTCTGTCAGCAAGTGTCCCCACTAGGACGGAGCTGGGGCCTGCTGCAAGACTCACAGGAGAGATGCCCCTGCTTCCAGGCTTGGGTCCAGATACAAAGTGGGAGGTGCAGTGAGAGTGAAAGCTGGCAGGTCAGGGTGCCTGCGACCAGCTGAGTCTGAGGCCCTAGGCCACAGGGTTTGGGCTGGCACCGGCCTGGCTCACTCCCAACCCCCTGGTCTGCTTCTTCACCTGAGCAACAGCCTCTGGTGATCATGACCTCAGAGGCTCATGGGAGAGCCAAGGCCATGCATGGGCAGCTTGCCCAGGGAAGGGAGGAGGGAGCCCGGAGCTACACACTGTGCCCACGCTGCAGGCCTGCCTGCTTCTCCCACAGCTACTCAGTCGCTCACTGCAGTGGCTGCCACCCCCACTCTGGCTGTTTCAGTTCCTCTTGGCCCCCTGTGGGGCCACAGGGGTCTGACACCCTGGACGAGGGCCCTCGTGACCTGAGCAGGCCAGGCCTCAGGCTCAGCCCCAGCCCAGCCCGCCCAAGGTCTCCCTCATCTGCTCCTCATGCTCCCCAGTGCCTGAAAGCCACCACCTCCTGCTTCACTGTCACCCCTGAATTAAGACTAGAAGTGCTGTTTAAATGCAAGTGACTCAAGGTGACTACCACAGGGCACTGAGCTCAGGCTGAGGCTGTCTGAGCTCCCTGGGGACTCTGGCCCATGCCAGTAGCTTAGTGCCTGATGTGCAAATAGTGTGGACCCCCATGCTCAAGGGCACAGCTGAGGAACAGAAGCACCCCAGCTTTGTCCCCCGTGACCCCACGGTCTACAAGGGATCCTGAGACTCCAGCTCCAGCCCTACTGGGGCAGCTGTGACCCCTGGGGACAGGCTATCCTGGGACTATGGCCCTTGTGACCTTGGCCAGGTCCCCAGCCTCTGCTCTGTGAAACGGGCCCCAGGCCTAGCCTGGTGAAGCCCAGGGCACTTGAGCAATGAACCCACAGCAGGTAACAGCTGTCTCTCCTGGGAGACTGAGTGTCAGTGTCTCTCCTGCCTGCAGATCCTGAACATGGAAGATGACCAGAACTGGTACAAGGCTGAGCTCCGGGGCGCCGAGGGGTTTATTCCCAAGAACTACATCCGAATCAAGCCCCACCCGTAAGTGGCTGTCACCCCAGCCCTACAACCTCAGGGCATCACCCACCTCCACCCCACCACCAAATGTCCCCACCTGGCCTGGATGCTGCCTGGTCTACCCCTTAGGCATAAAACCTCCTCATTCCCAGCCCCTATCCGTCTCTCTGGGGCCCTGGGCTCTACTCCAAGCTGGGGACAGGGGATGGAGATTCAAGGGTTTGTCTAAAATGGTGGCAGGGTCAGGGCCAACACAGGTCGCCAGACTGCAGACTGAATGCCAGAGAATGCCCAGGAAAGCACTAGACAGGATGGCTCCCGGCTCTCAGCCTTTTGGGCTGCTGCCTGCGGGCTGGCCCTGGGCAGGTCCCGCTACCCCTGTTCCTCAGGCCCCTTTCGAAGCACAAGGAGGGCTGAGTCCCCTACCTCTGGGGGTCTGGAGATCTCTCTAAGAGGCCGGCTCAGCCCTGCGTTGAGGGTGGGGGGTCCAGTGGCAGTGGAGCAATGGAGGGCGAGCAGGAAGCAGACTCTGTGGGCCCTGCCTTCCGGGCACAGAGGAGAGCTGGACATTGGTCAGGCAGGGTCTGGGGTCAGGGCAGAGTGGCAGTTCTGTCCGGGGCGCCAGTACCCATGGCTGGGGACCCACTGGCCCAGGGAAGCCCCTAGTCAGGCTGTCTGTAGGCGGCATCCAACGCTGCTGCCCTGAGAATGGGTGTCTAAGGGGCCAAGAATCTATGGAAAACCCACCACATATGCTTGAAATGATAGCTGAGGTAGCCTCAAAATATAGCTGCTCCCAGCCACTCACCACAAGCTAGCTGTGGTCCAGCTGGGGCCATGTGTGAGAGGTTGGGGTCGGAGCAGCCCTGTCCTGTGGGAGACACAGGTCATAAAGAGAGCACAGCCCAGGAAGGCAGACAGCATGGAGGCACCTAGCTGAGGAAGGCTTCTCAAAGGAGGTGGCGATGAGTGAGGCTTTGAAAGATGTGTTGGAGTTAGCTACAGGGAAAAGGAGAGACGTGGCTGGACAGGGAAAGTAGTGAGGGAGAGCCCAGCCTGTGGGACTGGAGGGTGGGCCTCAAATACCAGGCCCAGGGTAGTGGGGAACCAGGGAGGCCTCTGGGTTGGGGAGGGAGTTAGTCAGATATGGAGGCAAGTGACCAGGCCAGGCAGGCTGGGTGGGCCACCTGGGAGCCACGTGCATGTGTGTGTGTGGGAGAGGGGAGGGGAGTGCAGGGCCAGGGTGGAGCCTGAGGGTATTTCCTCTGTATCTGTCTTTGAGTTAACTTGCAAAGCTGCCACACCTCCCTCTCCATGTACTGGGCAAGGCCCCATCCCACCCAGGGTCCTACCTGCTCTACCTAGGCTCAGGGCACCCCAGCCTCCCCCACGGAGGCTGTGGCCTCTGGCTGACACCCTGGGCTGTAGCCCTTGGTTCCAGGCCCTGCAGGGTCCTTATGTGACGTTGGGAAGGGGCCAGCTCCCTGGCATCCACAGGTAGCTGGGGATAGACAGGGCCATCCCTGGGCGCTGCCCAGTTGGTGGGTGCCAGAAGCCTGGAAGGCGCATAGCTGCTGAGAAGCCCCAAGCAGACAGGGAGAAGAGCTGAGGAGAGTGTGTGGTGCTGGGCTGGGCCCATCGGGTGATGGGGTGGCTGAGGCAAGAGAATGTTGGGACTGCTGGGGGCTGGGGTGGGTTCCAGGCTGCAGTGCTCCTGGGGTCCCTGAGGCCAGCTCTGGTCACTCGCATCTGGGACAGAGTGGGAATTGGGGGTCAGGGTCTCAACCAACCCACCCAAGGCCATGCTCAGTTTTGTCCTTCGCTAACCTCAGTACTTGCCCTGGCCCCAAAATAGCGGTGGGGAAATCCCAGCTCAGTGCCTGACTTCACCCATCAGGCCCCAGGGTGTGAGGAGGGTGTGGGGGATATGGGGGTGTGGGGGTGGGAAGAAGCCTGGGTTTTCAAAAGCCCTGTCCCCACACCAGGCCCACCCTTTCCCTGAGCACCCACTGCCGCTACTGCCTGCCCAGGGAACCCCTGGGGGAGGGGCATGAAGGCACTTGCCCTGGCTGCATGGCCAGTGAAGGTCAAGGAGGACCACCCAGAGGGAGGGCACGCTCTGCTGGGCCTGCAAGTTAGAGCAGAAGTATGCCTAGGAGGGCAGCAGGCAGGCCCAGCCAGAGGTGTGGAGGAGGGCTGGGAACCCCCTCAGGTCGGCAGCAGTGGAAACACTGCATGCAACAGTGCCCTCGTCTTCCTGAGGGCCACGAAGGGTCAAGGAGATGGGGGCAGGGTGGGGGGGTGTTGGCGCGTGTAGCCTGTCCAGGGCCACACGGCTGGCAAGACGGGGAAGGGGATTCGCAGCCAGTGCTGTGGGCCCCAGGCGGTGCTCGCCAGGGAGGTTGGTGGATCCCTGAAGAGCAGCTGGGAGTGGGAGAGAGTCCAAAGTCAGGGACTTGCTGTGCAACCTTTCAGGGGATCCCTGACTGACTCTGAGCCTCAGTTTCCACATCGGTGAAAGGGAGGACAAGGCTAGCTGGCCTCCAGTGGAGTGGCACCGGCGGTAGAGAGCTAGGCTGGAGGGCAGTGCGAAGTGCTGGCACCACCCAGGGAGGAGCCCTGGAGGACCAGCCCTGTCTCCCTCTGGTGGGGGCAGGGCGGCTTCCTTGGAGGGTGCGGTTGCAACACCCTTTGAGGGTGACAGCCACCCACATGCTGACGCCTCCTGTGGGGTTCTGTGGGTTCTTTGGAGACATGCAGGTCCTCAGGAACCGCCCATGTGGAGACCTGTTGGGCCCCTGCTCCCACAGCAGGCCCTGCGCTGTGTGCTGCTGGGGCTCCGGCACATGCGCTGCCTCCCAGGCCCCCGTGAGCCCAGGAGCTCCGAGCACAGCTCAGCCTCTCACTGGCCGGAGCCTGTGCCTGGGACTCCTGAACTCCGGAGCCCCAGACTGAGCTCTCCAGGAGGTTGCCCTGGTTCCCCAAACTCAGCAACAGCAACGCCCTGGCCACCGCTCCTCCTAGGGACACCCACCATGAGATGGGCCCATGGTCCCCACCCATGTGGGGACAGCATTTGGCTAGAACTTCACTTCTGAGGGTGTGGGCTCCTGCAGAAGCAGCACCTGAGACCTGATTTAAGAACAGGGGCGGGCAGGGAAGGAGCCGACAGGGAGTATTAGTGAACAGACTGCTGGGAGACAACAGGGGCACCCAGAGTATTGGGGTTGGGGGGGCTGGCTATTTATCCACCTGCTCCCTCAGCCATCACTTGAGAATGTGCCAGGGGCTGGCATATAGGCCAAGCACATTAGTCACCAGAAGCAAACAGCCATTGGGCAGGGTCCCAGGGTTTTCATCGACAGGGGGCACGTGGGGCACGAGTGGGGAGTGGTGGGGGCAGGACCCCACTGGCCACTGCACCTGATGTGATGTCCTCTGCTCTCAGCTCGAGGGCATGTCCATGTCCTGAGATGACAGAAAACCTGCAACCTCACACCTGTGCCTGAGGCAAAGCTCAGATTCATTAAACATTTGCTGAAAGAAGAGGGAAAACATGGAAGGGAAACATGAAAGGGAATGGAGGATCCAGGCCTGCCTTTCATGGGCCCTAGTCGCGCCGAGGGACTTTGGCTGCTCTGGGCCTTAGTTCCCCCCACCCTGTCCCAGGCAGAAACCCTGGGGCTGAGAAGCCAGTCAGAGACCACCCGGATCCTTGGAGGGTGGGCAAGGCCCAGATCAGCAGGGGCTGGGGTAGGGGTGGGGAGGTGCTCAGAGCCGCACCACCAGGGCCGCAGGGCTGCAGGAGAAGCAGGGTCCCAGACTCTCACTCCCAGATCCTGGGGGTGGTGGTGTTCATGCAAGACTCCAAGCATTTATCAGTTACTTTCTGTATACCCAGTTCTGTCCGGTCAGCAAGAAAAGAGACTTGTACCTGTGAGAAAAAGTCCAGGTGGCCTCAGTCTGTGCATCTGTGAAACGGGTATAGGGTGAGATCCTTCGTCACCAGATCAAAGCTGCTATTGTTTTTGTCATTGTTCGTTTTTTTCTGTTTTCCACTTTTAAGTCCCTATCATCTAAAATGGAAAGCTCAGTTGGGGTTGTCTGGAGGGAAGTTTACTGTGGCTTGTTCACTATTTCTGTTTTCCTAATGGTACGTTTGCCTGGCCTGGTGGGAAAGGGTTGGACTCTGGAGCTGAAATGCTGGGGTTGGGTCCTAGCTTCTGCCTGCCGCAGCACGTGACCTTGGGCTCATTGCTTCGAGTCTCTGTGCTTCAGGTCCCTCACCTGTGAAACGGGGGCAATCATATCTCCAGTGTTTCGGGACCATCATGAGGGTCAGCCATGTGGAGCACCTGGGCACAGAGAAGGCAACCCTGCCTCCCCACAGCCTTTGCCTGTCCCTCTATCTGCAGGTGGTACTCGGGTAGGATTTCCCGGCAGCTGGCCGAAGAGATTCTGATGAAGAGGAACTTCCTGGGAGCCTTTCTGATCCGGGAGAGCGAGAGCTCCCCGGGGGAGTTCTCCATCTCTGTGAAGTGAGTGGTGACCGTGGCAGCGGGTGGGACAGGGCGGCCAGACAGCAACATCTGAGCTGAGTCTCCAAGCAAGCAACAGGCTCACAGGTTGGGGTGGCAGGAACAGCATCCCTAAAGAGGTGCACCCCGCAGATGCCTGGAAGCAGGTGGCTGTCGGGGGTTGCGGGAGGACACACACCCCAGGTTGCAGCCCAGAGCATTAAGGGTGTGCTTGGAAGGCAGACTCGGGCTGCATGCCAGGCCTCGGGTGCCAGGCTGGGGGGGTCTGGATGTTATTCTAGGATCAGTAGGAAGCCATCAAAGATTCATCATTAAAAAAGAAAAGAAAAGACTAAAAGAGAAAAAGAAAAGATTAGTCACCAGGGAGGAAGGAGGATGCCAGCCAGGGACTGGGGACAGGAGACACAAAGGCACTAGGGCAGGTTTTCAGGATGTACCTGTGACAGGGTCCCACTCTACAGGGACACAGGTGAGAGGATGGACCCTGGGGCCAGGCTACTTGGGTTCAGATTCTGACTCTGCCACTTCCTGGCTGTGTAACATTGGACAAGTCACCTAACCTCTCTGTGCCTGCCTCTGTGCAGGTGGCAACCCAAACATTTGGGAGACAGATGATTAGCGGGGCCTTTAACAAGGGGGCCTGGAGAGGGCCTGGTCAAAGGCCCGAGCTAGGCTCCTCTGTCTGCCACACCTGTTTGTGCGAAGCCGATCTTATCTGTGGTGGCTGCCCACTTCCCGGGCAGGTCCTCTGTCTAAGTTCTTTTAAGCAGTTCGAGGGAATGTCAAAGGCTCCTCCTGAGTCTTTTGTTTCTTAAAAATAACCAGCTTAAAACAATTGCTCTCCCAAGGAGACATGCTTGGTGGCAGTGGTGTCTGCTCCCTTTCACCAGACCAGCAGGGTGAGATGCCTAAATCCGAGGGATACCCGTGCAGCGATGTGCCCTGTGCCAGGCTACCTAGGGGCTGGGGGAATGATGATGGGAAAACCAGCATTGCTGCCCTTGTGGGTGTATGTGGTAGTTAGGAAAACTATGTACAGAAAACACATGAATTCAGGGACAGACTGTCTGAGGAGGTGGCATCTATGGAACTAGACTGGGAAGCTGCCCAGGTCCCCAGGAAGGAGGACCTGGGAGGAGGGCCTTCCAGACAGGAAATAGCAGGTGCAGAGGCCCTGAGGTGGGAAGGTGCTCGGGACGCATTGGAACCCACATGAGGGGGCACAACTAGAGCAGAGGGATCAAGAGGGGTCAAGGGGACACGGCAAGAGGCTACAGTCAAAGACGCGGGCCTGTCAGACCCTGACAAGGAGGTCTGGTTTGTCTCAGCCAATAGGGAGCCACGGGAAGGTTTGGGCAGCAGGTGTGATCAGCTTCCCTTTTTCAGCCAATGACCCTGGCTGCTGTGAGGAGCAGCAGGAGTGCTGGGAGGCCAGCAAGGACCCAGAAGGAGGCGACCACACCGGGGACCACGGTGGGGGCTGGGGGACAAAAAGAGGCTGGGCTGGGGAGGTGGCATACATCTGTGAAGTGGGAACCACCAGCAATAGCAACTGTCAGGACTGCTGAGGCCCGGCACCAAGGCTGCATGGCGGAGGCACTGCTGTGCCACCCTTGACAGTGCCAAGTACAGTGCTGGGGTGGCCAGGCTGCCGCTGGGAGGAAGGACAAATGGCGCATCCGGGAGCTCAGCAGTGTGGCTTCTGGCAGCGGTGGCTGCCAGTGATTGTGTGGCTCATGCCAATGGCTCAAGGATTTTCTGAAGGACAAAAGAACAGAGGACTCCTCTGGGGTTGGGGGGAGGGGTATGGGGTCAACGGGGGTCCCAGTGAAGCAGAGAAAGACAGACTTGGCCGGGGAGTATCCATGGTGTCCTTGGCAACTCCAAAGAAGCTGGGCTGTGATGGCCCACATGAGGCTTCTTTCTGCAGAGATGTAGCCCAGGCTGACACCTCCCGGATCCCGCAGGCCCTGCTGTGAGCTCTGTGACTTTTACTATGCTTGCTGCCCCTGCCTGTAACGAGCTCATGGTGGGATGTGATCAGCACCCTGGGACCCCAGGAGGTAGCCATCTCCCTGTCTGGGCTGGCAGGCACCCAAGTGGGGGACCACTATGCTCAGCTTGATCCCCTCCACACTGTGTAAACCAGCTGTCAGCTTTCTTCACTTCCCTTTCCCCCCTTGGAAACAGGCTGCTTATCCAGGCTCTGACCCTCTTTGAGCCTCTGTTTCCCAAACTTAAAAATCAGAGCACTGTAGTTGGGAGGTGGGGATCACTGTGAGTTCTTGGCCCTGACTCCCTTCCAGGGGGATTGTGGGGTTCTTGAGAGCCCCTGTCACCTCCCCACTGCCCAAGCCCAACCCCCACTTCCCACCCTGTTTCCTGCAAAAGCAGGAAACAGTCATTCTCCTCATGCTGGCTGCCCAGGTCCTCTCTTGCAAATGGCACCCACCAGCTGGGCTGGGCTGGCTGTGCATGTCTCCTGGAATCAGCTGCAAAGCCCAAGGCCACTCAGCAAAGCAAGGCACAGGGACATCACTGGACTGGCTTCTGGAGCCTGAGCTGAGGGGCAGTGGTGGCCACAAACCCGCCACCGACTCTGCTGCCTCTGCTAACAAACCCTGCGCCTGAACTTCTCCATTAGTGCCTCCTGCACTGCCCCCTCCTGGCATCTCTCTGTAAATGCAGCTGAGCCCGCCCACTTGTACAGGTTCAGACCCAAACCTTTCCACCCACTTACTGTGTGTCAAGCAAGGAGGGGCAGCACAGGGAGTGGAGTGGCCCAAGGAGTGTGGTGGGGACACAAGCACAGCCTGGCCCAGGGGGTTTGCGATGAGTGATTGAATAAGGAACTTTCAGTGACAACAGTTGCCTTCCACATGGTGAAGGGGGTGATGTCAGGACTGGACCCTGAAGCCTGAGTAGGAGTTTGGAGCACAGAGCAGGAGAGGCTGTGCCAGGTGAAGGAAGAGCCTGTGCAAAGGCCTGGAGGTGGGCCAGTGAGGGGCAGGCTTGACCAGGGGGAGATTGGCTGTACTAGGGAGCCATTTTCGAGTGGGGAGCCAGCACCAGCATTGTCCTGGGACAGGGTCCAGGAGTATTCCTCAGAGACATCTTTGCACATGCCTCTCGGTACCTCCCCCAAGGCTTCCTGGTGGACACTGCTGAGCTCAGAACCAGCAGGAGCTTCCTGGGCCCTGGGCTGGTTCATGCACAGCCCCTCCAGCTGGCTCCCTCCATCCCTGTTTGGTCCCATCCAGGCCGGGGTTCTACCACCTCACTCCTGGGGACCTCCCACTGGTCCTTGGAGGACAGCTGGGCAGCGACTGCAGTAGGAAGCTGACACCCAGAGAACCTAGGTAGCTAGGAGTGTGGGCTTCTGAGCAAGAACCTCAGCTCTGACACCTACTGGCCACATAACCCTGGGCAAGTCACCTCTGCACCTCATTTCCTCACCTGTGAAATGGACGGCTATGGAACGTGCAAGGCCTGGCCCAGAGCAAGTGCTGTGCAAATGCCAGTTACAGCAGTTGGTCCAGTGACCCTCCGAGGGCCACAGCGCCCCAGCCCTGGGCCGTGGCTTGAGGCAGAGGGAGCCCAGTACTTGCCCTGGCTTTGTTCAGACCTGCTGTGGAGCTCCTGGTAGATCCCCCTCACTCCCTCTTGACACTAATGTGCCTTCATATCATGGAGATGGGGACCTAAGGACCGTCCAGAAGGGCGATGGCTGTGCAGGCCATGCAGTTCCACCTCGCCAGCATGCCCCTGGGGTCTCCCCACCCCATGCCTAGCCTCTCCTGTAAGCTCATGCCAAGCCCCAGAAAGCTGTTGGAAGTGGAGCTTACATCCTTGTGGGGCAACAGTGGCCACAGCTGGAGGGCCCTTACACGTTTACAGAGGGCTGTCCCCTCTGCCTCCAGGGGCACACCTGTGTGGGCCAGGCACCATGCCTGCAGTGTGTGCCTTTTGCCCCTCGCTGCAATCCAGGCTGCTGCGCAGCCCTCTGCTGTGAATGGCAGTTTGTTCCCAAGTGAGGTGTTTTGCCTCCTGCCAGGCTGGAGGTTCCCTGGAGTCAGTGCACGTGCTGGCTCTCCCCTCTGCTCACTGAGCACTTACTGTGTGCCAGGCCCTGTTCCAGGCGCTTGGGATTCAGCCACAAACAAAATAGGATAAAGCTCCCTGTTCTTTAGGCTCTAATGTTCTCCTGGGGCGACAGACAATGAACAGCTAGTGAATTATACAAAATCTTGGAAGATGATAAAGGCTCTTGGAAAATGAAGCAAGAAAGAAGTGGGGAACACAACTTATGCATGCAGAGACAGGGAGGAAGTAATCCCAGAAACACAGTTCACAGGGAAACAAAAATAAAACAAGCTGAAGCTCAGAAAGGTGCAGTAACTTGTCCGTGATCACACAGCAAGGAATAGCAGGGCTGGTGTCCACTGACCCTCTATGCCCCAATAGGCTTGGTCTATCCTTCCTGCCACCTCCCCTGAGCCCCAAAGACCCAGGAGGAGTCCATCTGTCCAGCCCCTCCCAAGGTCCGTTTGCTTCTGTTTCATAGCTGCTGTGGTATAGGTGCCACCCCTTCCCTTTGCACAGATAAGAAAACTGAGGCTAGAGAAGGGCCCTGCCTAGTGGAGACCGTGCAGTGGGCAGTTGGCAACCAGGCCCCTTGCCCAGGGCTGTCCTGGGCTCCTTTCCCTAGCCTCGTCTGATTCTCTCTGGGCTGCCATTGCCATCTTTGCTGCTGCCACCACCAAGCAGAAAAACCTGCTGGGCAGGACCAGCATCAGGCCTGACTTGATCCTCTGGGCTTTCTCCACAGCCCGGGAGCCAAGCCCAGCCCCCTTCCCACTGTAGGCGGGTCTGAGGATCACACACAGAGACAGACGCAGCCCTAGCTGCTCAGAGAAGGAGCACAGACAATCCCGGCAGCGCAGGGAGAGAGGCACATGTGCACACCAGACACTTGGTACACACAGGCCAGGTCACACACACACGTGCCCTGGGCACTGTCCGCTGTCCTGGGACCCCTCCTCACACCCACTCTGGGCTGCACTTCCTGCTCCAGCTCAGGAGGGCTCACCCAGCGGGGCTGTCTGCTTTCAAGCCATTCCTCCTAGTTCAGGGGTCACCTGCACTCAGGCTCAGTTCACCTACTACGCTGCTCCTCCCCTGCGCCAAGGGTAGGGAGGTCTAGAGTCCACAGAGGACAACCCCTGGTTAAGGTGTTCTCAGCTGTCTCGAAGCATGGCCAAGACCCAGCCCAGGCAGAACGAAAGGAAAAAGGTTCCTGGTGAGAGTCACCGGCCCTGCCTTTTACTGAGTACCATGCATAGACTTGCGGCCGGAACCGGCAAGCTGCCCAGTTTGAGAATTGAATTCTCAGGTCCAGGTGTCTGGTGTGAGGGCCATTGTGAGCGGCTGGTCTCAAGAAGGCTGCACAAGGGCTGAGGAGCCAGCCCACGGAGCCCCCGACTCTGGTAGAGGCAGCTCTCAGAGGCCAGGCCGTTTCCCCTGGGCCTTGAAGTGTGAGTACAAGTGTGACCCCAGGAGAATTTAGAGGAAGTGGTATATGCAAAGCCTGGAGGTGTGCTTAAAGGTGGAGAGAGGTTCTGTGTAGTTTGGACCCCTTGACTTGGGCTAGGTGGGGGACCCCACTTTGCTCTCTGCCCCCCAAACCGGGGGGTGTTTACCTTAAACAACTCTTTATCTTAAATCTTTAAACTTTGAACAAAGCAGCACAATGGTGCAGGAGCATAGGCAGAAGAAGTGGGTAGCAGGCAGGGGCAGGACAGACACCAGACACCACACTCTGTGGGCCCAGAGAAGCGCGGGCCGTGGGCCAGCCCAGAACTCAGGCT
This sequence comes from Tonatia bakeri, assembly GCA_004024845.1. NCBI lineage: Eukaryota > Metazoa > Chordata > Mammalia > Chiroptera > Phyllostomidae > Tonatia > Tonatia bakeri. The sequence continues at coordinate 12,618 of PVIA01010396.1, read as the reverse complement.
GCCAGCTGACCCTGGCTTGTGAACGCGCTGTGTCCAAAATCGTTTAACAGAATTTAAATTTAGGACCCCAGAAGTGGTTTTTCTTTTTACTGTCAAGTTTCCAAACTGGTGTTGAGTTCTCATTTAGCCCCACGTAAAACTAACACAGCTTGTGGCCCAGGAGGCCAAGGGACCACTTCCCTCCGAGGAGCCCTCGCCTGTCCCCAGTGCATACATCTGACTGTACCCTTTCCCCACTGTCAGCCCCACCGGCCGACTGGTCAGGACCTCCTCCTGTGGGCAGGTCCGTTAACTGGCTTCTTCCGGTGGGGACTAGGACCATTCTGACTAGGACTGTTCTGTGTTCCCCCGTGGCCACCAGCCTGGCTGGGGGGGCTCCTGGCCCCAGGCCTTCCTCACCTCTCTGTGGGGCTCATCAGCGTCCACCCCCATTGAGCAGGTGCGGACCTTGGCCTGGCTGACTACAGTGCTGAGAAGGGTGCCTCCACTGTGGCCAGGCAGAGTGGACAAGACAGGGGGGCCCTCAGGAATCCCAGCCCAGGGAACAACACGGAGGAGTAGGAGTGGACTGGGGAGGCCAAGATCTGGGGCACGATAGGTATCCCAACTGGTATCAGTGTTGACGGCTATTCTTACACAGTGACCACCAGTCAGGGAGCGCTTGAGAGTGACACTCGACATGCAGGAGCTCAGAGGTGGCCTTTGTTGCTGCGTGGTTCTGGGCAGGGTCTGGCTGTACTCAGGGCCTCGGTTTCCCCACTGTGAAAGGGGCCTGATGTACTCATGCCTACTCCACCCCACCCTGAGCGGTGGGCCTGGGCACCCCTGTCGCAGGGAGGGGCCTCTGAAGCTGTGTGGCCCATGGTCCTGACATATGCCAGTACCGCCTCCGGCCTCTGGCTGCAGGGCCTGCCCCGGCGTGGGACCTGCCTCGTGTGGGAAAGCACCGGGCAGGTCCCTCTGCCCAGGCCAAGCCAGAGCAGGTCCCACCCCTCTGGCCAGTTTGGGAGAGGCAGGCTGTCCCCTCAGCTGAGCTAGAAGGTGTTCACCAGGATTTAGTGCTCATGGGTCAGAGGGCCAGGCAAAGGCTGGGAGATGAGAAAGGGACTCGCGGGTTACCTCAGAGCGTGCATTAAAGCAATCAGGCTGGATGTGTAATCAGAGCCAGATCTTGAGTCTGAGGTGTTAAGATTTTATCCCGAGGGTAATGGGGAGCCATAGAAGGTTCTTGAGGTAGTTGTGGGTAGGAAGGACATGAGGCCTCCGACATGCCTGAGCTCCTCTCACACCAAGTCAGGTGGTCTTGGGATTCACTCCTCAAGGGACTGCAAGGGCTGAGTGGAGAGAGGAGAAGAAGAGGAGTGTGCAGGCTGAGAGGGAAGCTGGGGATGCTGTCTGGTCTCTCAGAGAAACCCACTTAATGCTGCTGATAAACAATACTCAGCACTTTCCGAACACTTTCCCAGAGAGAGGTGTTATCATGAGGAAACTGAGGTTCAGAGAAATCGAGTGATTTGCCTGAAGTCACACAACAAGAAAGAGGCCTGGTCCAGGGTCTGAACCCTTAACTCTGTATGCCACAGTCAGGGGGTGCTCACCAGGTCTCACCCGAGCCGGGTCAGGGGGCCTCAGACTGTCCCCACTCCCGGCACCTCCTCCTCACTCACCAGGTCTCACCAGGAAAGAGAAAGGCCTGGCTCTGGACACTGGTGAGCAGGGAAGGCCCAGGGCCAGGCTGGGCATGGAGTGGTCCCTGGCTGCTGGGGGCCGTCTGAGGTGACTGTGGGTCCTTTCCCCCAGCTATGGGGACCAGGTCCAGCACTTCAAGGTTCTGCGAGAGGCCTCTGGGAAATACTTCCTGTGGGAGGAGAAGTTCAACTCCCTCAACGAGCTGGTCGACTTCTACCACACCACCACCATCGCCAAGAAGCGGCAGGTCTTCCTGCGAGATGAGGAGCCCTCGCTCAAGGTAGGTGGGCCGGGACAGGGGGGTGGGTGCCTCCCGTCACCGCCATTGGGCCGTCCCAGGGCAAGGATGCCCGGTGGGGCCAGACACAGGCCAGCCTCCCTTCCCCCAGCAGCCAGGTCGTGGGAGGAGGGTCCAGCCCGGGCTGTACAATGCTGTTCTGGTGGCACAGCTGTGAAGCAAGGGTGGGGAGAAGAGGGGAAGAAGAGGAAGGAACAGGATGAAAATCCCATGGGACAAACTGGCTGGGTAGTGCACGGCACACAGTAGGTGCTCTGTAAATGTTGAAGGAAGGTACTGACACCCACTGAGCCTGCTGAGGGACGTGTGCTGAACTGTGTGCACTGGGAGCCTTACTGTCCCCATAGTACAGGTGAGGAAACTGAGGCTTGGATGCGATGTGACCCACCTGAGACTGCCAACCGGGCAGGCCCAGTCCTGCTGTCTGCTCCCAGGGTGCCAGCCGTGGGTGGGGCATGGGGCGGTAAAGGTAAGGCCCTGGCCAGACACAGGGTGTGTGTGTGTGCGTGTGTGAGGGGTGGCCACCCTTGTCCTCATAGCAGCAGCAATTTGCCAGCCAGCTCTTTCATCAGGGCCCTGGACCAGCTCTCATTAGGGTGACGACAACAGCTAATGGGGTTATTAGCCCCAGTGTGCTATTTTCCTTGGGAGGGGGTGTTGGTCAGGCCTGGGGCTGGAGGTCAGCACCAACTGGCCCTTGGCTGTGCAGAGGGTATGGGGAGCATGGCCACCGTCCGAAGAGCTGCTGATGGATGGAGGCAGAGCCTTCTGTCCTGCCCTGCTCCTAGACTCCAGCCACCTCACCACATGTGACCTTGGGCCAGTTCATCTGTCAGCAGGTCCTCAGCTTCTTCTCTGTCTAATAGGATGAGCCCTGGGGTCCAATATTCCAGGAAGTCAAGCAGTGCTTCGGGAGACCCCCACTGGTGCACCCTCTGGCCCAGCAGGGGGCTCAGCCCCCTGGGCCGGACCCTGGAGGCCAGGCTGGCTGTGAGCTCTCCTCTGGGCCTCCCTGGGCCAGACCTCCCTCCCCTCCCCCTCGCTGCCTGGGTAAGCTCTGACCCTGAAGAGTGTGAGGGAGCCAGGATGGAGCTGGGGGCCGCCTGAGGGCTCCCCCACACCTGCCACCTCACTCCAGCCCAGCCTGAGATCACCCACCCTCTGGGGAGACTCCAGAGCTGGCTCAGTATCTTGGGTCCCATACCGCCTCCTCCTTCCTGAGCAGAGAACCAGTAATTACAGCCTGCCCACTGATCCTATCAGCTGTCCTGGTAAGATTCCAAAGGCTCAGAGCAGAGATCCTGATGGGGAAGGCAGCTCCTGGGAGCTGGGCACAATTGCCACAGCATCAGGCTGGCATGCCGGCAGAGAGTTCTTGCCCCAGTGACCTTAGCAGGTGGGGAAACTGAGGGACTGACCACAGCCCCTCACTGAAACTCAGGACTCAGGGCCCAGCCAAGCCACCAGGACAGTTGTGTCATTCCCTATAGACCGCAGGTGGCAGCAGGAGGCCCACAGGTGGTGGCCATCCCCTGGCCTTGGAGGCACAAGCACATTCAACCTCAGTTCTGCCCCGAACACCCTGCCCTTTCCAAGATGAGGCCAACCTCTGTCGGGGCCTCCTGGGGGCCCCACTGACAATTCCCTCCCTCCGCAGGCAGCCCGGGCCCGCTTCGCCCAGGCGCAGTTCGACTTCTCGGCGCAGGACTCCTCACAGCTCAGCTTCCGCCGCGGTGACATCATCGAGGTCCTGGAGCACCTGGACCCCCACTGGTGGCGAGGCCGGTTCTGCGGGCACATAGGTTTCTTCCCACGGAGCTACGTCCAGCCTGTGCACCTCTGACCAGAGTGGGACTCAGGGGGCGGAGTTGGTAGACTGTCTTTCCACAGGACACTGAAGTCCAACAGAGACCATGGACACCCCTACCAGGTCCTACGGGGCTCAGCCGAGGGCCTTGGACAGGAACCTGGGCCTCGAAGCGCCCAGCCCAGCCCCCACTGCTCCACATGAACTGGGCTGCCCCCAGCTGCCCACCACTAGCATGGCGTTCAGTGCCCACCAGGCCAGGGGAGCTCCTGGAGTTTCCACTGATCAGCAGCTTCATGACATAATAGGGTGGCCTGGATGAGGCCCCACCCACTCCAACCTTCAATGGCCCCAGCCTCAAAGACGGTTGCGGGCTCCCAGGTTCCTCACATTAGGGGTTTGACCCAAGGCTTGGGTGTGTTCACCCTGGACTGACCAGTCACTGGGCCTGCCTGCCCCTCCCTCAAAAGGACCCTTGAAGTGCTGCTACTAGAGGACACTTGGGGACATCCAAGTGCTGCTTGGATGTAAGAGACAGATGAGGGCACTGAGTACTTGTTGGCCTGGACTCAGTGGACAGGCTCCAGGTGGACACTGACTTTTCTACAGCCCATGACAACTCCAGGCCCCACCTGGGCATCCGGGGCCCCACCCACTGCAGACACTTTGGGGAGGGCTGGAGGCCCTGAGGAAGAGGCCGCAGTGGTGAGAGATATGGAGGCAGCTGCTCCTCTCAGAATGGACAAGCGCTGAGGGCAAGCGCTGAGGACAAGCCCTGGACACAGCCGCCTGAGAGGCTCGGTTCAAGCCCAGGTTTTACCCAGACTCCAGGCAGTTTGGGGACTGCAGACCAGGTGGGAAGTAGGGGCTGAGCTGGAGTCTGAAGTCCAGCAGCCCCTAGTATAGGGTGGGCAGTCTGGGTGAGCCCCCAGCTTGAGAAAAGACAGGGTGTCTGCATCCACTGTGCTCCCAGCAGGAAGGGGGTTACTAAGCAACGCCTGCCCAGAGCCGGGCACCTTTGGGAGCAGGCAGAGTGAGGGGAGCCTGGAAACTGCCCTGAATGCCGGGCTGGGATGCAGGGGCAGTAAGCAGGGGAGGGAGAGGAAGCTCCTGTGGCAGCTGGGAGCAGATGGGGTAGGGGCCCAGGGAGGTGTCTGCGAGCCTGTGTTGGGGGTTCCCCCCACCCAGGGGTGGCCTGAGACCCTGGGAGCCCTGAGCCCTGGCAGGCTGCACTGGTCCTGACCTGGGTCGTGCACTCCAAATAAAACAGCCAGACGGTGTGAGGACATCCATCAGAAATCTAATTTTCTTTCCACTTATAACAACCACTTTTGAGGTGTCACATTCTTTTCTCCCATTTCCTCCCTGATTTTTTAGGGTTCTGCTTTGCTGGCAGGGCCAGTCCCTGGCACTGACCTGGCTGCCATGCAGACGTGAGGGATTCACCCTCAGTGGCTTTGGTGTCCTTATTAGGGAGGAGCCCGAGGCCCTGAGGACTCTCACCTTCCCACCCAGGGGCATGGTCAGGCAAAGTAAGCATAGAAAAAGACGTTGACGCACATGAGAAGGATGGCGTTGAAGCCACAGACACGGGTCCAGAAAGCATGTTTCTGGGCATCACCTGGAGGGGGTGGGAGAGGAACAGACCAAGGTCACAGGGCCGCACCCAGTGCCACATTTTTTCCAAGCCCCAGTCCTAGGGCCGGGAGTGAGAGGGAGTCCCTGGGGTCACATGCATACCTGCTTTGGCTCCTGGGAGCAGGTCCGGAGCTAGAGTCCACCAGGTGAGGTTCTGGATCTGCAGGGAATGCACACTGATGGGGTGTGGCAGGACAGGGGTGGGGGTGGGTTCAGACAAGATTAGGGGTCAGGGATGAAAAAGGGCAGCTGAGTACAAAACGGCCCAGGGGCCAGGGCCAGGGCCAGGGCCAGACAGGGGTGAGGTCAAGAGCTAGAAAATTCTTGAGTCGGAGGGTCAGGAGCCAGAACAGGACCTGAGTCAAAACTCATTAAGGGTCATGGTCCAGGGTCAAGGCAGGCTTACCTGAGCTCCCTGGGGTGGTGGTGTCAGCAGGCTCCCAGCCACCACCACCGCTCCACTGAGGGCGAAGAGGGTGACGGCAAAGTGCAGGTAGTGGAAACTTCGAAGGATGGCAGGCCGCACGTCCACCACACCACAGGGTGGAGCCGGGTAGAGGAATTCCAGCACCAGCCTTGTGGCGCCCACCGCCAGCCCTGCCATTAGGCCCCAGAAGGCCCCCTGGGGAGGAGGGGTCAAGGCAGCCAGGCCATGGGAGGAAGGCGGAGGTCCCCCCCCACGCACACACACAATAGCCGGGGAAGAGCTCGACCCCACCTCCACGCTTCTCCCCAGCTCTTCTCCCATCCCACCTGCTCATTGGCACGCCGCCAGAAGATGCCCAAGGTGAAGACCGCAGTCACTGGGGGGGCCAGGGAGCTGGTCACTGACTGCATGTAGATGAAGAGCTGCCCACCGTTGGAGCCCTGCAGGATGGGGATCCAGGCCAGGCTGACACCGATGAGCACCACAATGACCAGCCTGTGGACAGGCCGTGAGGGGCTCAGCAGCAGACCCTTCCCTCCCCTACCCTCCCCGGCCCTGCTCACCAATGCCTGCTCCCCATCTGTGCCCTGCCGCACAGCTCCAGCCTCCCCCACGGCCCACGGCCCACGGCCCACTACTCCCATGGGAGGCCAGTCCTGCCCTCCCAAACCCTTCCATGAGACCTCCAGCAGCCCCTCCCCATCCCCACCCTGCCTCCCTCTGGGCAAGGGCCCTCCACAGCAGAGAATGCTTCCTGTGTTCATTCACCTAACTGTTCAACAAGAGCCCACCTGACGACAGGGCACTGTGCTAGAAGCCATGTCGGTGAAGAGCGGGCCCCAGTCAATGAGGAGCCTGTCACCCTGTGGTCAGGACTGGGATGTGGGAGCCCAGAGGAAGCACCAATCCAGGAGGTCTTCCCGAAGGAGTGGGCCCTGGAGCCTTGAAGGGCCAGGCAACTCAGCTAAAGGGACAGAACTTGGGTAAAATGTTCCATCTACTCCTCCCTGGCCACCTCCCTGTGTAAGTTGGGTGCCTCTCATCCCTAAAGTGGGTGGTGGATGAGACCCCATGAAACCCTGAGTGGGAGAGCAGGGGTGCACCATGCTGTGTGTGCAGCTGGGGTGGGTCCTCCTGAAGCAGGACGGTAAGTTAGGAAAGTTCCTGGGCGAGTGGAATGGGGAACCTGAGACAAGAAAATTAAACAAGGTTCAACAGTTCAAGCAACTTACAGCCAGCTGGTGAATCGCAAGACCTTACCCCCCCGACCAAGGACCCTTGAGAGCAAGTGGTTTACACTGCTCCTCTCTGACCGGAGAGCACACAGCCTCCCTGGCCACAAACTACAGGGACCCAGGGAGAGAGGAATGCTGAGCTGATGGAGAGGACGCTGGAGCAAAGGGAGCGAACTTGGGAAGAGGCTGCACGACTCCCCTTTCAACACCAACCACCCTCCTACCTGCCCCGCCCCCCACTCGGCCCCTCAATGCTCTCCCTAGGAATTCCCCCTCTCAAATCCCTGCATTTCACCTATATAAACTTGCTGCTGAGAGCACAAGGGGAAGGTGGGTGTTAGGGTTTTTACCTGCCCCTTTCTCAGCCTGCTGTCCTCTGAGATTAACAAAAGCGCGATTATAACCCAGTCCCTGTCTCTGCTCTCTGGCACATCAGGAGCCTCAGACTCTGCCACCCTCCGATTTCACTCCTTCCTGCCTCCCTCCCTCTTCCCTTTCCAGGCTTCAGGGAGATGGTGGAGGCAGGATGTGCCTCTTTGATTGAAGCTAATTAACCCTTTGTCTGGCAGGCACAGGCACTGCCCTCTTCAAAGGCACAGGCGTCCTCCCTGAGCACCTGTCCCACCCCGCCCTCCTCACACAGGCTCCCAGGGTCCACGCCAGATTCAGCCTCTCTGTGCCGGTCCTCAGCCTCCCCAGCCCAGCCTGGCGTAGGGCCGTTGTCCTCTTGCTGCCCTGTAGGGTTTCTTGTTCGGACTCAGTCATACCTGGCTGCCAGAGGGACCACAAACCTAGAGGTTTTTCCTTCTGCCTGGAAGGCCCTTCTCAACTCCTCCGCCAGCAAACCCCCTCACCTCCCAAGGCCCAGCTCAAGGCCTTCCCAAGCCCCGCCCCCCACCATACTGCTGACAGGATGACTGCCCCCTCATGTCACTCCTAAGCTGCAGCCCAAGTTGCAGGGAGCCTCTCAGGCCTGAGGTCAGGGTGGATTAGGGTTAGGAGTGGATACCCTATTGCCCATCTCAAAGCCGGGAACAAGGGGGGCCTTGGGCATTCTTCTGGAATCACAGAGAATGGAAGACAGAAGCGGTGGGGGGAGGGGGGAGGAAAACAAAGGACCAGAAGGGTGGGGAGTGGGCCTAGGGCTGGCAACAGCCAGGGCCCTAGAGGTAGAGTTGTCACTGTGACACCTCCTCTGGCCATCACCCCAACCTGATGAGACTGTGGGGTCCCCAGCATGTCCCTGCCAGGCCATGCCCCCAGAAGGCCTCCTCCCCAGGCTTCTGGTGAGGGGGGCCTGCTGCCCCTTTCTAAGTCCCAGACCTTGAACTGCAGTTCTGCAGACCCCAGACCACACATGGCCTAGGAAACACAGCTCGAACCAGGTTGTCTTAGGCAAGAGGAGGCTGGAGGCATTAGGGATGGGTGTCCCAGTGCTTCAGGAAGGAGGTGTGGGAGAGCTGAACCCTGGCATTGCACCCTTCCCACTCTGCCAAACTGGCAGATGGGAGAAGTGGGACTCAGAGAGGGGGAGCCCTCAATCCGAACAGGGGTTTGTGCCAGGAGGAGGATGACAGGGTGGAAGGAGGGTGGGGTGGGTGCACCCTGGGCAACAGGAAGGCGGGCTGGTCCCAATTTACAGGACTGCTGAGCATGGAACGGCTTTGGGAGAAGCCTGTCAGTAGGGATGGGCTCCAGGAAGGAGCCACAAAGGCAGGGAGCAACAGGCTGGGGAGGGGTGGTCCTGGGAGGGTGCTGACGCTGAGGCTGACGCCTCCTGCCAAGTAGGAGGGAGGTTCCTTGTTTTGGAGGCTGCGGATGAGATCACACTTGCCCACTGAAGGCGTGTCTCAGCAGGGCCCTTCTGACAGAATCAGGCTGCTTTGCATCACGGGGACACTGCCTGTAGCTCTGCGGGAGATCCCCCTGTTCCCACCAAGGGGTGCTGTGGGCTCCCAGGATGAGGGTGCACTGTGGGCCAAGCTAAGCCCTGGAAGGCTGAGCCCCTCGACCAGCAGAGGAAGGGCCACGTGGCTCAGGGGGAGACAGGAGAGGAGGGTCCCAGGAGAGGGCCCAGTCAGACACATGCACACACTCGGAGACCAGCTCCTCATCAACCATTGCTGAGTTCACCACAGAGGACTCCCGGTACCTGACCATGAGTGGGGTCAGAGAGCTATGCCAGACACAGCCCCTGCCTGCTCCTGTGGTGGGGCGGGGCACAGGGAAGACGTTGGACCTATTAAGGGGCCACAAGTGCTGTGAAAGAACCTGGCAATAGTCCCCTGTGAAAGGCATGGAGGGGAGAGGGGCTCATTCCTTGGTCAGTAGTATCAGGCACGACTGAAAAAGGGACTCTTGGAGTGAGTCATGGAGATAATAAAGAGGGGGCAAGCAGGCCTAGCAGGAAATGGACAGAAGCTTAGTGGGGCCAAGGGTACAGGGGCCTGAGTGTGGTCATTCCTGAGTTCTGGCTTGGGGCCTTCTCTGAAGCAGATGGAAATCATCAGTAGGGCTCAGGCTCAGGTTTGGAAGAAGAAAGATCACTGGGATGGTTGGGGGAGGGAACTCTCCTTCAGAAGCTATGCTCCAGGTAAGAGATACATCCAAGTAGAGGTCTGGGACTGGGAAGGGGTGGCCAGAGGAGCAGTGTGGGAGGTGGGATGGACGACATATTCCGGCCTCCTCTCTCCTTCCCAGCACCCTCCTGTTCATCTCTTAAAGTCCACCTCTGGTGGGGCCCGGGCCCCACGGAATGGTTGTGTGGCTGGGAAACCCACCTCTCAGCCCCTCCCAGTGCCAGCACCCACTCAGCGTACCGTCCCACCAGTAGCAGCTCCCGCTCGCCTGCCTGGGGCCGCACCCGCCTCCAGATGTCCATGGTGAAGAGCGTGCTGCTGCTGTTGAAGATGGAGGTCAGCGACGACACGAGTGCCGCCATCATCACTGCGACCATCAGCCCCCGCAGACCTGTGGGTTAGAGACGGGGGCTGCCGGGACCCTGCCTGGCCTCCCTAGCCCCCAGGAGCCCCTCCTGTCTCTGTCCTACTGTGTGAGGGTCCACCAGCACTGCATGCCTGAGCCTCCACCCACAAGTCCCACCAGCACACATCCAGGTGGGAGGAGGCCGAGTTGTTTGAGGTGGTGGCACAAAGACCCAAAATCAGGAGGCTGGGGAGGCCAAGGACAAACTGAGAACTTCTGAATGTGTTTCTTAAGCCTGTGGCTTGCTGGCAATAACAGTCACAATTGTAACTGCTTCTCATAGTGGAACTCAAGAGTTAAAGATTTTAGCTTCAGTCATAGTTGATAGGCTTAATCGAGTAATGCATGTGTAAAGCTGTTGTTCCAGGAACTAGAATACACGACCACGTGACTCCAGGAGGTCCACAAGCAATTCAACCTTTGTGCCCCAGGAGGTCTGCAAGTGATGGATATGGTATCTGAGTCATTGTGTTCCAGGGAGGGAACGTCTGTGGTGCAGATAAAAAGTTGTTGATCAACAGATAAAGAAGTAGACTTCCGATCAAGATGGAGGCGTAGGTAAACACAGCTCACCTCATCACACAACATCAAAATTACAACAGATAAAGAAGTACTAGGAAAATCGTCACCAGACTGCAACTCTTACCCAGTTAACCTTTCTTCCAAACCCATTACCTACCCTTTCTTCTTATAAAAAGGTCAGCTTGAGATGAGATATTAAGATGGTTTTTGAAGGTACATAACCCTCCATCTTCTCAGATCACCAGCATCTGAATAAATCGTCCATAAAGATTCCATCCCTATCTCTACTTATTGGTTCTGGTAGTGAGAGGCAGCATGAATGCTGGCTTTTCTAGTTTCATATTCTGGAAACCCAGATGGGACACCTTCAGGACTTGCCAGTAAGTCTGGGTATTTGGTGGAGGGTCCCATTGGCTGCCTGTAGTGGGGGGCCCTGGGGTATGGATTGGAGACTCCCGAGCAGCTGCCAAGCGACTTCAGTGGGGGACTCTTCTTCTCTGATTCATGGCACTCCCCATCACCTTCACTTCAGTTGAATCACTGCACTTCCTGGCTAAGGATTGCACTCCTGGGTTAACTAAGGTGTCTCCTGGTTTGTGTGATGACTTAGATATTACAGAGCTCTGTCTGGTAAAAAGGTGCCTTCTGGTTTGTGTGAGATTATTGAGCTCTGTCTGGTAGAATGGGGGTGGAGCCTCCATTCTGGGAAATAGCCCTTAGGGGCAAATTCTGGCTGATTTGTCAGCTTATGCTTATGAACCTAAGAAAATGGCTTTTTGTGGTTAGTACTGTTTGGCTTATGTATAATCTGAACTCAGGAGAATGCTGGTCACTGGACAGGTCTTTAAATTACTATACTATAGTACAATTAGAGTTGTTTTGTTAAAGACTGGGAAATGGGGAAATGATCCAGAGAAAAGGGACTTTGCCTGTGGCAGAGAGCAGAAGCTCAGGAGAGGGAGGGAAATCAGGACATTTGGCTGATGCGAGCATGGTCCGGGGCCCCACTGCCCCTCCAGCCCTGGCGGGGATCTTCCTCCTTACTCAGCTGACGGAGCCAGTGGAGGTGAGCCAGAACCGGCCTCTCTGTCCCAAACCTGTCAGGGAACCAAATTCAGTGCAGGACAAGCCCCTACCAGGGCAGGGCAATCATACTGCAAGGGACAAGGGCACTGGAAAAATGAGAGTCCCAAGTGAGGGAAAAGGAGGTCAGAGTCTGAGAACCTGAAAAACTAACGGTGAGGGGGACAAACAGTAGACCTTTTTCACTGATACCAGAACAACACATTCTGTGGTCAAATGATTTCTCACTAAACTGTAACTGGGATTTCTGGAAGCCCTGAATGCACTTTTTTTCTTTGTAAGATTTTATTTATTTTTAGAGAGGGGAAGAAAGAAAGATAGAGAGGGAGAGAAATATCCATGTGTGATTGCCTCTCATGTGCCCCCTACCGGGGACCTGCCCTGCAACCCAGGCATGTGCCCTGATAGGGAATTGAACCAGTGACCTTTTGCAGGCCAGCACTCAATCCACTGAGCCACACCAGCCAGGGCTAAACACCAGTTTCTCTTGAAGCCATTAGAACGTGCTGTGGGAGAAACAGTTTTCCTCTTCCAGGAAGAGATTTGTTATCAAAACTCTGTACTCAAATCACTTTCTTTCCAGAATAACAACAGCTCCACCTAAGGTCCCTCCAGAGCATGCCCAGCAGTTCCTTATGTAACCACAGGAAGGAGGAGGAAAGCAACTCTGTCTAGAAGAAATTGAGAATCAGGTAAACCCCATTCTGTGGACTGCTGGAAGGCCGGGGAGGGCTAAGCAAGCCTCCCCTGTAAAAGCTGACCTCAAACCAGGGACAGGGACCCCTAGAAGGAATGTGCCCAATAATTCAGAAATTTCAAGAATATGGACTCATTTGGCCCTGCTGCTCCCTGTACAAGATTTAAGGGCCATAAATGGCATCATACAGAGTGGTATACCTGGGCATAGCCTCTGGTACTCAGTATTGGACTGAAC
>PVIA01010395.1:0-52187 GCA_004024845.1 Tonatia bakeri | reverse complement strand
CCAGGCCCTCAGCAACTGTTAATAATCACACAACAGGGAGCACAGGTGTTACACAAACGAGTGCTCGTGCAGTAGTGTAAAAACGAAAACTGAACGATAACTCTATGCAGTCATGCGAGGGGACAGTGAAATTCGTGACTCAGGGTGGTTGGCTAGAGGGTGAATTTTTCATTCTGGTGATTGTTTCTTAAAATATTTGTACAATAAACAATGAATCCCAGATACACAGTGACCTAGGTGGTTGGATTAACCCCATCTTTTCTTCCTAAGGATTGAAGCCAAAGGTGGAGTCCTTCTTCATCATGATGTTTACCCTTATGATGGTGGCTTATGCAGCCAATTCTATGGCTCTGGCCATAGCAGCTGGTCACAGTGTGGTGTCCATAGCAACGCTTCTCATGAACATCTCCTTTGTGTTTATGATGGTGAGTGGGAACTGTGCTTCTCTGAGAAGTTATTTCCCCTCTTTCATCCCAGCAAGTTCACCTGTCAGGTAAAACTTGCTTTGTGGATCCTTTCAATGGGACTCTTAGCTTTAAGGAAGCCATCTATTAAAAGATGGCTTGTATTAGAGAGTGTACCAGCTTCTTCTCTACCTTACCCAGCCTTTTTTGGTACTGTTCTAATATGATTACTATAGCTTTAGTTAACATCTTGTTACATGTGAGAGTTTCAAAGATGCTTCTTGGTGGCCTACAGTGAAACCTTGGTCACTGGCAACTTCAAAATCAGAAATATTTCAACTGAAAGATTCCCTTATGGAAATGACTGGTTATTTGCCTGACTTCCATGCTGGGGTTGGAGAACTGCTGGCTTATTTACCCAGCAGCTGAGATGGTTTGTTTTGATCAAATACTTTCCAAGGGAAAGGCTGAGTGAGCTCCGCGGGAGGCAGAACAGTATGTGGCTTGGGTGACTATCTTGGTTCCTCCTATATTATGAAATGAACTGTTTTAAAAATAGTGAAATATTCCAAAGTCCACACAGCACTAGGTCCCCTCCTTTCTGGGTTCTTGAAATATATTTGCTTATATCAATATATTTCTGATTACCCCCTTTTTTTAAATGGTTATTTAACCATGTTTTCCTATGTCCCTGAATCTTGCATGCACGTAGATGAATGAACAGGTGCAGGACCCAGTTAGCACATTCAAGTAACAGGGATACTTAGCCTATTTACTGACTATATATATTTTTTCTGTTAGAGTAGGAGTAGATGTATTTAAAAGTTTGTAAATAGCACACTCTTGCTATTGAAAACGACCTATTTGAACATTATTGTGAAAGTGATAAACCTTGCATATGTTTCCAGTAGTGTCATCCAATAAATAAAATGTTGTTCGATATATAAAAATGTTTTGTTTGATATATTAGATGCTTTGATTTGTTATTATTCAATGGTTTGTATAGAGAGCTTTGAAAACACATGTAAAACCATATATCACTGAGAGATGTTACATGGGAACACTTTGTTGGATCGGAAACATGCACTCCCACAGCATCATCCTCACTGTCCTGCCCATACCCACAGGGCAGCGGCCAGTTAGGGGGCATTTTGTAGGAACCTCCTCTCACATAGCCACCTCTTGCTGGAGTGGTCCTTCCTGGGCTCTCCACGGCAATGCTGCTTTTAGTCGCTTTAAATGAAGGTATCGACCACATGTTATGCTGCAGTTTGCCACATTATGTCTAGGCTTTGGGTCACTATAACATGCATTCTGAACCCCAAATTATTCCTAAAGTCAAGTGGAGATAGAGCACAAAGCCTTGTCAGCAACACCACCTACCATGTTATGGAAGTATAGAGGGGCGTGGGGTGCTCAGGATGTGTTCTGCGTGTCTGTAGGTAGGAATGTGTAGTGGTTGCAGCGTTAGAACAGTCAGGACTATGGGCCTTCTGCTGGGTGCCATTACAGACAAAGGAAAAGCCTTGACAATTAAGGATCTTCTGATTAAATGAAATATGGATGTATTGTCATTCCTTTTAAACCACAAACAGCATCAGCTATAGAGAGGAATACATATGCAGAGGATGTGGTAAGTCTTTGGAGTAGTGGGAGGAATTTCAAGAAAGAGTTGGCCTTAGCAGAAATGTTTATAAGTTTGTAGGGACTTAAAGAGGGTAACCTCCAGAATTGTTCATGAAATCACCCCACCAGTTCTGATGTTGCATTTGCTCTCTGTAGATTTTTTCAGGGCTGTTGGTCAATCTCCGGACCATTGCGCCTTGGCTGTCGTGGCTTCAGTACCTGAGCATTCCTCGATATGGCTATGCGGTAAGTTCTCCTCTTCTGTCCCTGTGACTAGGCTACTGTTCCCACGCTAGGAACAGTCAGAGTAAAGCGTGACCGTCTCATGTCCCCAAACATGAGCTGTGGAGGTCTCCCAGGAGTTTCCTTTCAGGACCAGTGAAGGACAGTTTCCAGTTAAGCCTTGGGTGAACTTGGCTTTCCAGTCACACTGTTGTGTGAGGGAGGTGAAGGGTGGGGAGATACAGTTAAGGAGGAAGATTGACCAATTGATGTAAAAAGTGTAGTTGGTTTTCAGCTCAGCAAGGAAATAGATGAGAGGATGGGAGCCTAGGCTACATATTTTATATTGAAAGTTAAATTAGAAGAAAAATGGAGACCATATAATGTCATAGCCACTATTGGCTTTAGAATCTAATCAACTGTAAAGAAAACTATGTCTTAATATAGTATAACTGAGTTTCTTTAAAATTTCCAAGAATAATAACCAGGTTTGATAAGAAAAAGAACTGTATAAAATGTGTTGCCAGAAATTACCAATAGTCATTGAGTACCACGGTATCATTTTCAGTGTTGATAGGTTTATAACATTGAGAAGAGAAGGAGGAAGACATTGTAATATAGCCAGAGGACTCTTGGCAAAATATTTTTTTTTTGTGAGAATTCAAAATTTCTCCTCCAGTTCTCTTGAACACCAGAAAAAATCACTTCAGTTGCTTTGGTGTGACAAAGACTGTGAATTTGAAGCCTAGTTTGTTTTCAGAAATTCAATAAACATTAAACTAGCATGATAATCTCATGATAATTCTTTGGAAACCTTGAAATTAAAACTATTTTCTTTGCTTACTTCCCCTTGTGTTATAGGCTTTGCAGCATAATGAATTTTCGGGACAAAACTTCTGCCCGGGACTCAGTGTAACAGGAAATGATACCTGTAGATTTGCAATGTAAGTTTGCATTCAGTGCCATAATGGGTTTGCTTTACTGTGTGTTGTGATGGAGAAAGGCCACTGGACTTAGAGATGGCATGAGTCCTTTTCAGGACACTGACTTCTCTGAGACTTAGTTTTCTTACCTGTAAAGTGAGTTGTTGTCCACTAATGCATATGAAATTATGGCACAACTCCTAGATATTTACTATAGTCAAAACTGTATTTAAGTCAGAAAAATATTTCTTATGTGCTGTTTTTTGCATTGTTTATAAAAGATCCTTTTGCCGTTTTGCTTATGGGTGTAAGATGATTTTCAGAACATTGGTCTTTCAAAATAGGTGTTTTGATATTTTAGAAAGACCTTAGAGTGTCTGTACTACTGGATTATGTAAAGTGTATGGGCCTATCAGCTTATGGCTTCCTGTGAGTGCAGCCCAAGGCCAGGAGTGAGGGCAGCAGAACTGAAAAAGGGAGTGAAGCTTTTCCTCCCACAGTCCCGGCACTTGTGTCTTCCTCCTAAGTTTAAGAGGCATCGTGAAATCAAAGTCTGCACAGTTTTTGATTTTGATTTTTAAATTGACTTGGAATAGTGCCTATGGAAGGATGTATCTTCTACAGAAAGGAACACATATCTCAGTAAGCTGAGAAGAAAATCCCATTTGGGGGGAGTAATGTTAATAAAATAGAAAGGCAGATTTTAACAAAATTAGAGGATGTTGCTTTATAAAATGATGCTTCCCTTTTCAATGATTGTTGTTAGTGGTTTGATTTTGATATATTAATTAATGAGAGAAAAGAGAATTCTGGTACTCTAGATCTCACAACCATTTGAGTAGAACAGAAATAATTCTGAATAATGGTGCTAATTGCTGTTTGGAAGTGCGGTTGGTTTTTAAACAACAGAGGTAAGAACTGCGCAGGTCCATTTATACAGGGATTTTTTTTTTCAATAAATACTGTAACTATTTTTCTTCCTTATAATTTTCTTAACATTTTCTTTTTTAACTTACCTTACTGTAAGAATACAGTATATAATACATGTGACATATAAAATATGTGCTAGTCAACTGTTTATGATATCAATCAGGTTTCCATCCACAGTAGGCTGTTGGTAGTTAAATTTTGGGGGAGTCAAAGGTTATGTGTGGGTTTTAGACTGTGCGTGGGGATCACCCCTAACTAAGCCTTGTGTTGTTCAAGGGTCAACTGTACCACCAGGAAACCTCTAGGTGGGAAGAGGTTTCTTTATCCTGCCCATTCACCTCTTTTGATCTGGGTGTGAATTTTTTTTTAACTGCTAAATTCCATGAGTCATATGAAAATGGTACCAGACAATCATTTCTGCTGTGCCAGTTATTTTCAGTACCAGGTGCTGACCTAACCCGAGGCCGGCTGCTCCACCCTGCTCTACTCCAGCTTCCACTAAGGCCTTCCCCTCACAACGGGCCTGCTCCTTCCAGTCTTGGCTCAAGAGCTGACAGAGAGTAGCTGTCAGGAAGCCCTTCCTCACCTGTTTTCCTAGGTTTAAAATTCTTAGCCTGCATTTCTTTTGTATGGCTGATTCGTGGGTAATGAGTTCTGTAAAGAGCTTTGATGGAGTTGGTAAGGGCCTTGGATGTCACCTGTCAAAGCTGAGGTTTTCCCCTTTGGGAGTAAGTGAAAAATTAAGTTTTAGCACTGAGTAAGTGCTAAATGTCTCTGCCTTTTGAAGAGAGCAGTATCATAGATTTGTAAACAAATGAATCTGGAGAGGATAGCACCTTGGTCCAAAGTGTGAGTCTGTGAACTTGGCCAAGTTCCTTAAACCTTAGTCTCTTTATCTCTTAAATGTGTATAAATATCCACCCTATTGAGTTGCTTTAAGGATTAACTAAACTGTTATAAGCAGGTTGCTTAGCATGGTATCTAGTAGAATTGTGTGTGCTCCTTGACTATGACCTATTATGTATGAAGGGATAATTATTTAAGACTTGGTAACCTACAGGGTTCTTTAACTGAGGGACAGCAAGTACAATGAGTAGAATTGGACTGATGCTAAGAATGCAGTTATGCTTTCTCTGTTTCATTTCAGATGTACTGGAGAAGAATTCTTGATAAACCAGGGCATCGACCTCTCATCTTGGGGCCTGTGGAAGAATCATGTAGCCTTGGCATGTATGATTGTCATCTTCCTAACAATTGCTTACCTAAAATTGTTATTTCTTAAAAAATTTTCTTAAATTCCTCTCTAATTTATACTTATCTACACATTAAAAAGAGAGGACCCTAGCCCCAGCCTGGTAGCTCAGTTGTTCAGAGTGTCTTTCTGACACAGCGAGGCTGCACGTTTGATCTCTGGTAAAGGCACATATAAGAAGCAATTAATGAAAGCATAAATAAGTGGAACAACAAATTGATCTCTCTCTCCCTCTCCCTCTTCTTTTTTCTCTCTAAAATCAATAAATAAAAAATTTAAAAATAAAATAAAATCAAAAGGGAGCATCTTGATTTAAGTATTCAATGAAGTATTTTGTTGTCTTCTTTTCATTTGACCTCATGTTATTTACCAGCCAGAATTTTTTCAACCGAAACCTTCATGGAAATCACAATGAACTAAATTATGGAAGAACCCAAATCATAAACCAGAGATATTATGTACTATTAGGTTATATAGTCAGACAATACCCAACCGAAAGAAATTGTTCAATTAATTGACCCAAAATAAACTGAATTCTAGATTCCTGTGATAAGCCACTAATACCTGTTAGCAGTTTCCTCATCTGTAAACTGCATAGGTGTTCTAGTGCCCTCCAGCTTCAATGTGATATGAATCTATGATCTGAATTATTTAATAAATGAGAAATAATGAATGTTTTGATGTTGTAGTGGAAGTATGAAATCTAGACTATGTTGGAAAAATCCAGTGTCATTTGTAGGGTAAAAGAGCCATTATGACAGACAAAGCTCTGACAAGCCTTGTAGGGTCAGTAAAACTTACTGAGGTTTCTCTGTAGTGGAATCGGAATGTCTCAGGGGTCTTGGCTGGGCCTTTGGTCTGTAGCTGCACGGGGAGGCAGGACCTGGTGACTGGCCCTTCCTGGGGTTGTTCAGTGTTCACATGCATGAGATCGCCTGGGGCCTTTGCTCCAATACAAAGGTCTGCGCCCTGCTAGCCCTGATGCATCAGTATCTCCAGGGCTCTCCATAAAGAACGGTCCATGCCAGGGTTTGGTAATTTCCAAGATCCTTCCCAGCTCTGAAAGTAGACTTTGATGTAATAACTGTTATAACTGATCCTACCCAGGTTTTCTTCTTCCCTCATACACATCTCATTTATTCACATTTTCTCTCCATTCTAACCTTTACCAGTGATAGGGAAGTGCTTTTTAACTTCTCTTTTATTGAAGGGTTACATAGGGAAAAGTACAGTTCAGAGAGTTGTCACAAAAGTAGCACCACGTGCACCCACCAAAGTTGACATTACAGCGCAGGGAAGCCCCTCGCGCCCCTCTCCTAGTCACTCCTTCCCCACTTCTCGCTGGGGTGTTGTGTCTCAGATACTCCCCTGTGTTGTTATCGTCAGGCCATCACTGCAGCTCAGCTCTGTGTCCTGTGTGCACAGGTATATCCTTAGTGAAGTTCCCCCTGCTCCTTGTAATAAACTGTAATTTGGGAATATATTGAGATTTACAGAAGAGTCACACAGGCAGTGTGGGAAGTTCCCATATACGCTTTGCCAAGTTTCTCCTAATGTTAGCATTTTATATACCATGGTACATGTCAAAACTAAGAAATTAACACTGTGCATTACTGTTAATTAAATTACCATTTTTTCAGATTTCACCACTTTTCTACTAATACTTTATTGTTCTGGGACCCTATTCAGGAGCCACACTGCATTCAGTCCCCTGTTTAGAAGTGAACACTTGTCAGTATTACAGGAGCTGGGAGCTGAGGCTCACCAGAGGGAAGACCCATCGTTCGGCGACAGTGCGGGCCCTGCCAAGCTGCTGCAACGCCAGGCGGGGGCGTCGCCTCCTACTTTTATCTTCGGACTTTAAGAAACAGTTTTCTTCTTTTAAAATGATATTTGATTAGTGCATCATCTTGTAACACATTATCATTCTTTCCACCTGATAAGTATGTCACCATCAGAGTTAATCAGTGTTTTCTGTTCTTGGTACAGTTCCTTGTTTTACATAACCCAGGCTTAGCCACAGTTTTTTTGTATGTGCTGTTCCTCACACAGGAAGAAATGTATTATGCAGAGAGATGTGATATACATATTATACATGTATATATAGAGGGAATTAGATATAACTTTTATACAAGATATGCTAAAAATAGCCAAAAATATTAATAGTACCTACTTTTAAAATTAATAGGAATTTAAATGTATCCTGTCATACTTTTACTCCCTTTGTATTGTAATTATTTTTATATAATTTTGTTTTTAATTATGTTAAGAAATACATACATAGACATTACCAAGTTAACCATTTTGAAGGTGAGGAATGTTTGCAAAGTACAAATAAAAGCATAAATCTTATAAAGTACAAAGGAAAATATTAGTTTGTAGAAATTTACTTCAGAATATGTCAATATTATTTTGAATTTTGTTTTTCTTTGATGTGAGGAGAACTAATCTTTATGGGGAGGGTAAATTAAAATTAAAACACCTCAGGAATAAATGAATGCTACTATTTGTGCCCCTTCCACTGCCCTTGTGGGGCTTTCGAAGAAGGGTGCAGGAGGGTGGGCTGCGGGAGGCTGCTTGGCACATATTGAGGGAGGCGGTGAGGAAGGGAAGGGAAAGTGGGCGGTCAAAGGGAGAGTTGTTGAAAAGCGAGTGGAGGCTCTCGTCTTTTTTCCCATCTTTGAAGTCATCTTTCAGGGTCTTTAGATTTGAATTTTATTAACCTCAATACCATCTGTGTATATTTGCAAAGCATCAGCACTTACATTTATGACGTCTTCAGGCCACCCAGGGCTTGCTCACTGGGACCCAGAGCAGAGCAGTCGAGGTGGCAGGGACTGAGGGTGTTCACAGCCCAACAGCGTGAGCTCTCCCACGGCCGACCTGCTGGCAGCCACTGCCTGAGCTGGTGGCAGCGGGAGCCGATGCAGGGCCCTCCATATGGTCCTATTCTTTAGGAGACCAGCATGCACTTGGTGACAGTTTGGTAACATCCAATAACTTTGTGATTATCCTTTAAGTCTGTGAGGATCACTGTCTTGAGTTAGACTGGTGAGGTAATAACATTTGTAACAGTGATGTAATAACTGTTATTACATCACAAGTCTACCAGAAGTATTACCTTTATAGAAATTCTGTACTTTCTGCTTTATTTTGCATTCCCTTGTGGCATACCTATTTTTTTCAGATTTCACCGCTTTTTTACTAATATTTTATTATTGTTTCATAATACAGTGGAACCTCAGTTCTCAAACTTAGTTTGTTCCAGAAGGCTGTTTGAGAAGTGATTTATTTGAAAACTGAATAGTTTTTCCCAGGTATCAGCATGAAAGAGTTGTTGGGTTGAGAACCAAAGTTTTGTTTGACAACCAAGACACTTTTTTCCGTGGACAACCTGATCAAGAACCAACTTGTTTGAGACAGCAGGTGTTTGAGAATCGAGTTTGACTGTATAGAATTAAAAACAGGCCTCATTTCTGTTCTCCAAGTGGGTTTTCTCATCAGCACTTACTCTTGCTTGTCTCACTAGCTTATTGAACACTTTTGAAAGATTTTTATTATTTTAATGAGAAATTAATTTCTTCCCCATAAATTTGGTGAGATGCTTTCCTAATTAAAAAAAAAAAACCAAAAAACAAAATATAAAACTGCTGCAAACCCAAACTTTGATTGATACCCTCTGATAATGTATGGATTTTCAACATCCAAACTCCTTTTCATAAAATTGAGTTCTATTTAGAGTATAAATTCTAGGTTTGAAACACAGATCAAGAGTATTTGAGTTCTGTATTCTTAAAACAGTATAAAGCGCAAACTTTAGTTTTATAATATTTTTATGTGAATTTCAAAATTCCCTTAAAGTTTTGTCTAAAATGAACATATTTGCTACATTAAAAATATCAGTACATACTATAGAATTTAGTAAATAGCTCTTTCTAGATGAGTTCCAATGTTAATTTTAGTTGCAAATAGTTGAGCTACATGGGAAAAAATATATAGTAAATCTTTATAAAAAGCTAATTATTAGAAACAGTCAAACTGAATCATAGGGCTCCTTCCAGTTCTATATTAAGATCAAAGAGGACATTTTAACCCATAATTGATCTTTGGTGGTTTCATGCAACTCATTTCACTGAAAAATGATTATATTAAATAATAGGAGATTCTTTAAATATGTCGTTCGACTATACAGTGGAATTCTGAGGAGATACCAGAAATTATATTGTGAATGAATATTTAATGAAATAAAGTGATGTTGACAGTATATGAAGTAAATAAACCAGTTATTAAATAGTATGTTGATTTGTGATGCCGTTGTTTTGAATAAGTGCAATGTTACATGAATAATTTTAAGACGTAAATGGGAGACAACCTCTGAATGGTGGCATGAGGACTCTGCAGGCCCTCTCCCCAGTGAAACAATAATAACGATTGAAAATAATTTAAATTTTTAAAAAATCTACTTAAGGACATAGAGCAAATAAAGAAGCATTTACTTAAGAAAATCCACTGAATTTGAGTAAGAAGAGAGTCTGATATCTGACTCACCAGAGGCCTCCTAGCTAGCCAGCCCCCAGCTCAGTGGGACTAAAGCACCACCCTGGGTGGGCGTGGCAAAACCTCCCGCTCAACTCTAGGGAGGAGGCAGGCTGCCACCGTCTCTCATTCCTGTGCCTTCATTCGAAATCCAAGTTTCAGAGTCTCTCGCCCAGGCAAGAGTAGCTGAGAGGTATGAGACTCTCTTCCCCCATTCAACTTCAAATTGCGGGCTGGAGTTTGTATGTCATGAGAGAGAACCTGTGAGACCAAAGGCTGCCCTGCCAGCCCAAGAGCTTACTCATGAAGCAGGGGTGGCACTTTCCAAGGATGGGCTGGCCACTCACTGTCCCTGCCTGGAGCAGTGGCACAAATGTTTGCTCAGGGGGAGAGTTGTACTGTAAGAAAAGAGCTTTCCCCAAGTAAATTGGGTTTATTTGAAACAAAGTATGGCAAAATTCAAGCCTAGGAGTGCTCTTGAAAACAGCGCAGATGGTGGTTATAGCAGTTAGAGCAGAGGCTGGTCACTTTGTGAGATCAACAAGTTAAACTATTTACCAGCTTAGTTTCCCAGAAAGAACCAGAGAAGGACACAGTAGCTAAGAAGGCAGCTCAAGACTGGTCTCCAAAATTACCCCTCACCCTGGTAAAGTAGCTCAGTTGCTTAGATCATCCTTATGCCAAGGTTGCAGGTTTGATCCCTGGTCAGGGCACATACAAAAATCAACCAATGAATGCATAAATAAGTGGAACAACAAATCACACGCGTTCTCTCTCTTTCTCCCCCCCTTCCTCTCTTGCTAAATAAAAAATAATGTGATCAAAGTTATTTAAAAAAAAAACTACCCCTCAAAGGGGCCTGAATTTAATTGAATCAAACTATAGAGCAATTTATATCTCAAGGCATTATTGAAAACAATAGATGAATTAGCCAACAATGAGTGGAACCCAAGAGATGGATGGAACTGGTATCAACAGAGGCAGAGGCTCAACAGCAACATGGGGGAAGACAATGAGACTCTTGCCAGAACCGCTGTCTTCCAGCGATGCCAGTGTGCACAGTCGTGGCTGTGCCGGCTGAGAAGCAGCCTCAAAGGCTTCCCAATGCAGAAGAAATGGACTTCGCTAAAAATACAAACATGTAAACAACAAAAACAAGCAGGGGTGGGAAGACAGAAAATTCATTTCCAGAATTGCTATATTATTTAATACTTCCAGTTTTCAACAAAAACGTATGAGACAAGCAAATAGGGAAATATGACCCATGCACACACATAGCAGCAGGCAATAGAAACTGACTTTGACAGGGCCCAGACAGACTTGGGCGACCAAGAGTTCAAAGTAGCTATTATAGATATATTCAAATAATTCTGGGAAATCATGCTTAAGGAAATGAAGAATGATATGATATCACTGTCTTTTCAAATAGAGAATATCAATAAAGAGGTAGAGTTTATGGCTATGACCAGAGTTGATTAATAACGTTGTGAAGTAACTACAGTTTACCCTCTCCAGTCTGTCTCCCTCCCTCCCTCCCTCCGTCCCCCCTTTTCTTCCTTCCCTTATTGTTTATTTATTTTTCAATTACAGTTTATGCCCATTATTATTCTGTATTAGTTTTGTATGTACAGCAAAGTGGTTAGAAAATCATGTACTTTGCAGAGTGGTCCCTCCACTGCTTCAAGTACTCAGCTGGCACTCTCCAGTTTCTTTCACCTTCTCTTTTGGCAGCAGTCCCCCTTTTCTGCTAGGACACTTCCTGTGAGAAGCTTGTAGGCAGGGACCATGCTTACTTAGTTTGAATCCGTCATCCAGCATCCTGCATAGAATCCGGAAGGGGTTCAGTTGGACTGAACTGACCTCCATAGCGTACTCGTCCTCACCAAAGTTGTTATAGTGTTTAGTCCTTGATCATACTATGGCCTATTTAACTAAATTATTAGTGTAATGTATATGTTTCAATGAGTTATACTCCTGAGTGGATATGAATTTTAAGTAGGAGAAACCTAAAAAAAGATTGGTTAAACCACATGAATTGAGTCACCAATAGTGGAATTTCAGGAATTACACTTAAGAGTAGGTGAAAATAAAACATTTTCATCTTTTCAAGACTTCAAAACTGTCACATCTGTATAAAGTACTTCAAATAATCCCATTAGCATTTAAAATATTTGCTATTTCCATTTAAACTGGGGGTAGTTAGAGGAGAATAAAATCAGAATGCCACTTATCAAAAAATGGCAAGGATCTTGCCCCTAAAAAATTTCTCGCTATTTTTATAGATTTGTCGATGATGGATTTTGAATTTGTCTTTATTTATAAATAGCCAATTTCATCATCTATTTTCTTTTTTTAATATATTTTATTGATTATGCTATTACAGTTGTCTCATCCCCCCCCTCTTTATTCCCCTCCATCCCACATACCCCCTCCCACCCTCATTCCGCTTCTTTAGTTCATGTGCATGGGTTATACCTATTACTTCTTTGGCTTCTACATTTCCTATACTATTCTTAACCTCTGCTATCTATTTTCTCCTTACCAATTGTGCTGCTTATTCTCTGTACCTTTTCCCCTTCTCTCCCCCTCCCCACTGATAGCCTTCTATGTGATCTCCATTCCTGTGATTCTATTCCTGCTCTAGTTGTTTGCTTAGCTTGTTTTGTTTTTGTTTTTGTTTTAGGTGTGGTTGTTAATAACTGTGAGTTTGCTGTCACTTTACTGTCCATATTTTTTATCTTTTTTTTCTTAGATAAGTTCCTTTAACATTTCATATAATAAGGGCTTGGTGATGATGAACTCCTTTAACTTGACCTTATCTGGGAAGCACTTTATCTGCCCTTCCACTCTAAATGAAAGCTTTGCTGGATAAAGCAATCTTGGATGTAGGTCCTTGCCTTTCATGACTTGGAATACTTCTTGCCAGCCCCTTCTTGCCTATAAGGTCTCTTTTGAGAAATCAGCTGATAGCCTTTTGGGAACTCCTTTGCAGATGAACTCTCTCCTTTTGTCTTGCTGCTTCTAAGATTCTCTCCTTGTATTTAATCTTGGGTAATGTAATTATGATGTGCCTTGGTGTGTGCTTCCTTGGGTCCAACTTCTTTGGGACTCTCTGAGCTTCCCAGACTTCCTGAAAGTCTATTTCCTTTGCCAGAATGGGGAAGTTCTCCTTCACTATTTTTTCAAATAAGTTTTCAATTCTTTGCTCTTCCTCTTCTCCTTCTGGCACCCTATAATTCAGATGTTGGAACATTTAACGATGTCCTGGAGGTCCCTAAGCCTCTCCTCATTTTTTTAAATTCTTGTTTCTTCATTCTTTTCTGATTGAATATTTCTTTCTTCCTTCTGGTCCACACCATTGATTTGAGTCCCAGTTTCCTTCCCATTACTGTTGGTTCTCTGTACATTTTCCTTTATTTCACTTAGCCTAGCCTTCATTTTTTCATCTAATTTGTGACCATATTCAACCAATTCTGTGAGCATCCTGATTACCATTGTCTTGAACTGTGCATCTGATAGGTTGGCTATCTCTTCATTGCTTAGTTGTATTTTTTCTGGAGCTTTGGTCTGTTCTTTCATTTAAGCCATTTTTTTTTGTTTTGTTTTGTCTCAGTACACCCATTTTGTAGAAAGGCACAGAGCCTTAGGTGTTCACCAGGGTGGGGCAACCCAGTCGCTGCCTTGTGATGCTTTGTGTGTGGGACAGGGGTCCGAGAGGGAACAGTTCTGCTCACTCTGCTCTCTGCCGGATTTCAGTCACTTCCCCCCGATACCCATAATCAAATTGGTCCCTTCAGGTGCTGATTCACATGTGGGTGGGTCTGTGTACATTCTAGGAACCTGTGGGTCTCTCCAACAAACTCTCCTGTGAGGCCGGGAGTTTCTCCTGCTGCTGCCTCCACCCCCACTGGTGTTTTCAATCAGAGATTTGAGGCTTTATTTCCCCTCTCTGGAGCCTGGGTTTCATGGTCTGTCTCACTCCCCAGGTGTTCCTCCCAGTTTATGCACGTGTGAATGTGGGATCGCTGGCTCCACCAGCTGCCACCTCCCCCTGTCCTCCAGCTGCCACCTTGCTGCAAGTCCTCTCTGCCCAGCTGCCCATCTCTGCCCCTCCTACTTGTCTAGATGGATGTTTCTTCTTTAACTCCTTGGCTGTCAGACTTCCATACTGTTTGATTTTCTGTCAGTTCGGTTGTTTTTTGTTTTTAAATTGTTGTTGCCCTTCTTTTGGTTGTGCAAGGAGGCACAATGTGTCTACCTATGCCTTGATTTTGGCCAGAAGTCTCATTATCTTTTAATATTTAATTTATACCAGTGTTAGTAAAAATACAAAAGAAATGAAAAGAGTTTTATTCATATACAATTTGTAAATCAAAGGGACATAGCCCTCTTTGTGAGCTGAAGACATGTTCCTAGACGGAGGGGCGAGAGCAGAATTTATTGAGGCACAATTGCAAGGAGTTGATAAAAAGACAGTTGCAAGGGGGAAATGACATCAACTGCATCACTTTTTTTTGATTGGTGGAGTGACTGGACATTCAAAGCCTGGCTGACTCAGTGGTGGAGCGAGTGAAGCTGCGAGAAGAGAACAAAGGGCTGTGTGTGGCGGAACCTTCCTCGGGCCCTCCCGTCTGCCTGGGCCTGCACGACAAATCTGCTGTCTCTGCTCACACAGCTGTGCTGCAGGGAGTGTTGCTACGCAACATCACAGGAAGTACAAGTTATCAAACAGTACGATCAGCATAAAGGGCCTGCTTGGTCTGCAGGCAGTTTTGAAGCCCAAAAGGGCAAAGTTAAGCTCTGTAAGCAACTTCACAATTCAAGCAGAAGTCCAAACAATGGGCCACAAGTTATGATATTAAAGGTCTTAATAAAGTCCTCACTAGTTATGTGTCTTTGCAATTAATGAGAAACTAGCCAGGAAATTCAAATGCTGTCTGATTAGTCTATTGCTTATGAACAAATCATCAGTTAAAACAAACCAGGTGGTAGAAAACTTAGATGACTGTCCTACATACCCTATAAACTCTTCAAAGTGTTTCTAGATAGCTTAAGGTTTGAAAGCAACAAAACTTCTCAAGAGACAGAAGGACAAAGGAGAGAAGACTTCTCTGCTGGTCAGAGTTGGGGATGGTGGTAGCATTGTGGGTCTCTTGGAAGCTTCCATACTGTTCACATTATGGGATCTCTTTGGGCGAATTAAACTGTAAAATAGCCAGTGTTAGACAATGTTTTTGAGTACCCGTCTTATGTTGGAGGGAGCCCCCCCCAAAAAATAAAGATGGCATCGAAGAGATATTTTTGTGCTGCTACTGCTCTCAGCTGGTTACTTTGATCTTGGTGCTGTTGAGTCATACCTGCCTGGAACACCCATTTTTACTAAATATTGAAACAGCATTGTATATACACATTGCTGTTTACGTAGTTGAATGAGTACCGGGGGAGGTGGGTGTTACACCTGAAAAAGTACAGCTTTTACTCTTTCTGTTGCCGTTCATTCCAAACCATGACCATTTTTGTTGTGATGTGTTGACCTGCAACACTGGGGGAGAGAGAGCTGCAGAAACACCCACCTTGTGAGTTACATAAACTTGTAAACATGCATTAGAGCTCAAGAACCTTCCCAGAAATTGTCATTTACGAAATTGTAACTCTTTTGGTGTAGCCAATTAAAAAGTACTTTTTAAAAAGCTGCTCCTTTGTTTAAACAAAGGAGAGGAAACTAATCTCCCCTGGCAGGCAGCATCTGAGTAAATAAAATCCCTGTGGTGTTCTCTTGCCAGGCTCGTCCCACCATTTCAAAATATCACACCAGTTAAAATGGGAAGGTTCCATTGTATACTGTTTTGGAAAACTCAAGTTACCATCTGTAAAATAAACATCACTGAAAGTAACGCTAAAACATTTATGTTATATAGTGACAAATAATATTTTAGCATTGCCCACATATTATTGCTTTGGCACAACAGTTCCAAAATCAAGAGGCAAATGGGAAGATAGTAGAGCTAAAAATGCTATTTCTCAATAAAGTAAATTCAGCATGGCTGTAAAAGAGTAAGTATGGTTTATTCATGTTTTTTCCACTTTCATTTTCTGATTGAAGCAGGCATTTTAATATACTGATTGGAATATGTGTGTGTGTGTACAGATATAAATATATATAGATATATAGATATTCTTTCCAAAATGCATTAATGGTGAAGTCTTTAATATTGTTTCCATTTTTTTACAAAAAATTGGAAAGCTTGAGTCTTAATCAGTCAAGTGATTAGCAGTTCATTTTTCCTAAATCTACCTTTGAAGTCAAAAATCATCTTTGAACAATTGCCTGAGTATTTTATTTAAATGATTTAAAGAATTAACTATATTAATGAAGACAATATGTAAGTTAAATAATTTATTTTTCTATTTTTAAACCATTTAATTTTTACTTGTCTACTACAGTTGACATACATTATATTAGTTTCAGGCATATGACACAGTGATTAGACGTTTTCATACTTTACGAAGTGACCACCTCGTAAATGTAGCACCCGTCTGACACCACACGTAGTCATTACAATATTATTGACTGTATTCTTTATGCTCTGCTTTATATCCCTGTGACTATTTTTAGTTATAAGTGGTTCAGTGTTTGGCCAGTTAATAAAGGTGATGATGAAAAGTTTTCTGTGGAACTTATAACCTAGAATATTTTGAACATATGTAACAAGTGTAGAGAATATATTGTAATAAATACTTACGTACCCATTTTGAGTTGTAACCATGATGTAAGATTTCAATTAAGCAATAAAGGTTGTATGTTCTGCCTTACTCAAGGCCACAGTCAGTGTTTTCTCCCTCTGTTTTTTAGAGTAGGTAAATATAGATCTATTCTGAGCAGCCTGTGGGGTGGGGGGGATGGGGATGAGGGAGAGACCTGCTGGTGTCCCCCATAAACTTGCTAGAAAAAAGAGGGGTCTCAAGGAGGGAGAAGACCCTTGGGAAGGAGCTGTGGGGGCTCCCCACAGCCCTGCTGTCGCTCTCCTGGCTCGTCCTCCCCTGGCACGTCCTCCCCTGGCTCGTCCTCCCCTGGCTCCTGGGAGGAGCTGCAGGTCTGCACTCCGCCTGGGAACTTTCCCTCTGAAATTCCCGCTGACTCCCTGTAAGAATCACTGGCTTGGCCAGAGATGTTAAGACGGGTTTTTGAAGACAGGAGCCCTCCCATCTTGTGGAGATGCTGCACCCGAAGAAACTTTCCTTCTCGCCACCACCTGTCTCAGGAGTTTGGTTTTCTTGGTGACAAGTTGCCCAACCCGGGTTTGGTTACATGAGGGTTTTTAGACGGGAGCATCAGTGGGTTCTCTACAAAGAGGTTCTTCTAAAATTCAAGTCAGCTTCTGCCTCTGTAACGTGACTCCTGGGCTCACACAGCACAGCTGGCTCCTTTCTGCCACCTCTGTAACTTTCTAAATAAACTTTCTCTTAGAATTTGAAAAAAAATAATAAAATTAAATATAAACGGGTCACTTCTCAAAACCCTCTGATAAATAAAAACTAAAAGTACCTATCAAGTGAAGGAAAGGAGCAGATTGTGTGAGCAGTTAGGTAATAGCAGTACTTACCAAGTGGTAAGTCCGCTTACTTAGGTGGTAGGCATGCGCTAAGAACTTTCATTTAATCCAACAATAAATAAATAAAAATAAAAGCTCAAAGTACCAGTGAGCCACTACACTCTGTACTGTCTGGCCCCCTGTTGGCCCTCAGCCCATCAGCTACATTCTCCCTCCCATCACTGCCCCCGCAGACACACTTACCTTGTTCTGCCTTGAAGATGCCAAGCACTTCCTGTCTCAGAGCCTTTGTGCCTACCACTCCTCTATCTGCACCACTCTGATCTCTGTAGACTCATTAGGACTAAATACAACTGAAGGACAGTGGCATTATAATATATGCATTTCTCTCTCATATTCAAGAAATCTAGGTAGGCATTCCAGAGACAGTGTAATGAGAACCCACATTCCAGGGCCCGCATTCCTTCTGTCTTGGTGCTTTGACACACGAGGCTTCCACTCTCGAGGCCGTCTCACAGTCCACGACAGTGACAGGAGCTGCAGTCACCACGTGTGGACTGTAGTTGGCAGGAAAGAGGAAGAGGGAAAGAGCACACCGGGTTCCTATGCAATGTTGGGTAAAGGAGGAAATGGAGCACCTCATTTTTTAAAAAAAGTTTTTGAAGTTAAACCTCTGCTGTCTAAATGAAATCCCATTACCTTCATGGGAGCCTTTGAGGTATTCTTTTAAACTAGACTTGTTTCTAATGATTTTTCTAGTAAAAATGTAGTTGAACTTGAGGTTTTTATACCATTTTTTGATATAAGAATGTTCAAAGCTGTAGAGAAATTTTATGAGTTTATTTGAGCTAAAACTTAAAACAGTTGCCAGGAAGCAAGATCTCAAATGCTCCAGAAAATGGCAGTTTTGCAATTTCTTTAATGTGTTCTAAATTAAGGAGGGAATTTGTAAGAAAGATTGCATGAAGGTGGGAGAAAGGAAGGCAGGACTGGATTAGAGGATAGTTAACAAACTTACGGGTTCTGTTGAGGTGGTCACCCTTGTTTCAAAGGTGTGTTAACCTTGATGCACAAAAAGCACGGGCCGGGCTTACGTGAGGGGAACACAAACCTTTTACTGAAGACGTGATGGGCCTGCACCAGCCGGCCAGTGTGGCTCAGTGGGAGGGAGCGCTGTCCTGTGCCCCAAAGGCTGGGGGTTGGATGGCCCGTCAGGGCACACACCTAGGTTTCTGCTCAGTCTCTGGCTGGGGCATGTGCAGGAGGCACCCGACTGATGCTTCTCTCTCATATAGATGTTTTTCTCTCTCTCCTTTCCTCTCTCTCTCTAAAAACAATGAAAAAATGTTCTCGGGTGAGGATTTTAAAAAAGAAGTTTTAGGTCTAGGTAGCGACTACCCATGATGACCCATTAGGAATTTATGATCAGATCACCCTGTGCGGTTACTTTTCTGTAGAATCTCCCCCACCCCACGTTCCTGTGGTCTAGGAGAGTTTAGGTGTCTTTTGTTTTAGCTACAGGAACCTTTTTAAAAGTTAAAGATAAATGTGAAATTCTAATACACAAAAATATATTTATTATATTTATATGTTACAGCATTTACTTATTAGGATTTAGGCAATGAAAACAAAGTATTTTTTTTACCTTCGCTTTATTTTTTATTGTATTTCTTCCATCACCACTTACCCCCCTTACACTCCTCCACCCACACCCCCACCCTCGCAATCACCACACTGTTTTTAATGAGCACAAACATGTTGTGAAAAGAGTTTTTTGTAGTTGCAAAAAGCCTCTGAAATAAATTTATTTCTGCGTCTGTTTTCATTGTAGAGTATCAACAAGAATCTTATTCATAGTCTAGTAGTCAAAAATAGTTTCGGGTTTTTGTATTGTTTTGTTCACGTGACACTTTTATGATTTTTCTCTAATTAGAGAAAGGTGACAAGAGAAGATTTATCCTGAGATGCGTATAAAATAGCACAAGTGAACACTTAGGCTTCCAATATGTTAAACTTTGGTAGACAGTACATGAAAGGGCACAATATATTTTTGCATAGTTTCTTAAATATTGTAAATAAATAAGTACTTTCTATATTTAGAATGAACACATTGTTTATTGGCTTTTTAAAAAAACTGCTTTATTGAAATTATTTACCATAAGTTTTAATTGCACCATTCAAGGAATTTTGGTAAGTTTAGAGTTGTGTGACCATTGCTAATCCAGTTTTAGAACCTTTCTATCATCTCAAAAAGCTTCTGCAAACCTGTGCTTACTGACTCCACTTGTGTCCCCTGCACCTTCTCCCCCTTGTTTCCTGGCTTCCCAGCTGAGAGGAGCAGGTGGTCTCCTGGAAGCTGGTGTGTTAGACCCTGTGTAATATATCCCTGGACTGTGTGTCTGTGAAAAGTGTCTGGATACAGCTATAGAACTTAAAGCCTTGGTTCTGGGAATCCATGCCTGTGGCAGAAACACAGGAGTTCATTGGGCCAGCAAGGGTGTTCTCTCAAGAAGTTGTTTTTAAGTGGTAGCCCAGAATGTGGTGAGAGGTTGAAGTGTCGGTACCTCGAGTGTGAAAGGGAGTTCCTCCTTCTTTTTCTGACCCCTCTCTTTGCCTGGACTCCTTGAATTTGAATTTATCTCTTTGTTGTTTCCTCTGTTTGAGATAATTGAGTTCATGGTGTCACCTTGTGGCAATTTCTTATAATTACAGCCTGCATTTCTTGCTTAGGCTGGACCAAAGTTGTAAAGTCAATTTTGAGTGTTAATTTTTCACTGAGAAGTTGAGAGACAATCTCTGCTCCTACCCCTCTTGGGTTGTTTCTAGGTGACTAGAAACATTTCCCCAATTTTCTGGACTCATAGTCAGTGAAAGGCAGCCTGTCTCACAAACATCCCAACAGGAGAACATACCCCCAGTTCCTGGGTCATAAGGCACATGTCTGGCTTGTGGGGAAGGTGCCTGGAAGGGCCTGGTCACCCCGATGTCTAAAGACCACTCGGTGCTCAGGTCACTCGGAGGCATGTGAGAGACCAGTTACAGACCTGCTGGGGAGGGGCACTCAGGAAGCAGCACTCTGTAGAGGGACAGGAATTCCTACCTTTGATTGGTTGAGAGAAATTTAAGTTGCGGGAAATAAAAACTCACATTTTCTCTGCCCCTCTTTGCAAAACACTAGCTTGTGCTGTGAATAATAAATATCGGGCTGAAACCTACACATTTATATCTAAATGGGTTAACACTAATAAAAATTACATATTTCTGTGAATTGGGCACTTTTGATTTGGAAAAATTAGTTTTTTTATGATCAAAAATTGGAATTAGAATGGAAGTTTATTTTAATTGGTACTCTGAAACTAGCAGGATATTTCAGATCCTAAAATATCTTCCCTACAAGAATCTCTTTCTAAAATGACGGAAACTGGGGCCCTGATCGGTGTGGCTCAGAGGGTGGACCTCATCCTGCAAAGCAAACCTGGCCGGTTCCCTTCCTGGTCAGGACATGTGCCTGGGGTCTGGGTACTGTGGGACTGAGAGGCAGCCGATGGATGTTTCTCTCTCACATCAAGGTTTCTCTCCTCTCTCATTCCCTTACCCCTCTCTCCAAAAATAAATACATAAAATCTTTTCAAAAAATAAATGATGGAAACCTGTAATAAATTAAAACAAGAAAAGAAGCCTTTAACACTCCCCAAAGTCTTTTCTTATGCTAGCCCCCTCCCCCACCTTAAACTTATTTATCCAACCCTCCCCCTTGCCCTAGAACACTTTTCTTCTCCTGACCCACTCCCTAATTCTCCATGGCCATATCCTGGCTCACCTGAGCCCATGTTAATGCATCTTTGAAACATTAAAACACAAGCATCAGACTCAAGCTCCCAGAACCTCCACTTGTGGGTAAGAAGCTGTCCCTGAAGCCGGGACAGAAGTCTCTGAAGTCAGCACAGGCCAGCCCAAAACACCCCACACCCTCACCCCCACCACAAGCTGGTTAGGACTTATGGCTCTGATCCAAGGCAGAGTTAAGACCTATAACTAAGGGCTTCCCAGATCCACATCAACACTCCCACCAATTTAAATGGGAGTTCAATGTCATCCTACAGCCCTATAGCCTGGGATCTCCTGATTTACATCAGCCAGTTAGCATGCTGGTGGGGCCCAGGCAGCACAACACTGGGTGCAGCTGTTGGACCAGCGAGAACCTGAGGCTGCTGTACAAGCCTTTGAAGAACCAGCCACGTTGCTGAATGGCTGCTGGACTCTATTCCTCAAGCCTTTCCAAAACCCAGGCTGGTTTACAATTCAAGAGTGTAAAAGACTTAAAGGAGAATCCATTTATAACTATTTCAACCAGCTTCGGGCTCTCTTTCAGGAAAAATGTGGCTTATCTATTGACGCTAAAAGGACAAAAACTGCCTTAAATTCAGTTTTTCTTAGTGGATTAGACAGAGAAGTGTCTTCTGTGACTAGAAGAGCTAAAACAGACTGGGAAGTTCTTCCCACTGCCTGATGTGCGACCCATGCTGATCACCTAGCCCAAACTTTCAGTGAAGCCAGAGAAAAGAAAGCAAATTGGATAATGAATCTACCACTCCAACCGTTGGAGGCAAAGCTCGATTGCACATCTAAACCCAGACCTGAAGGTGTTTGCCATCACTGTAAAAAGCCTGGACATTGGAAAAGAGACTGCTCAGAATTCAAGAATGTACAAAGACAAACTACTCCCATTAGCTGTAAACTCACTAAAGGGAGGAGAGATGAGACAGAAGAAAAAGTCAAAGAGATCTGAGGCCTGAGAAGGACCTGACCCCCCACTGCTGGCTTTCTGGGTGAAGAGGGCAGGAGCCAGGGACCATGGGCAGCTGTATAGCAGCTGACAACAATCCTGGCTGAGTCAGCAAGGGAGCAGGAACCTCAGTCCTATAACTGCTCAGAACTGAATGGTCCTGGTAGTAGATTCTCCCTCCCGGAAAAAGCCAAATGGAACCAATGTCTGACTTTGATCTAATGACATCCAGAGAGAGACTGAGCCCACCCACTTGGATTTCTGACCTATAGAGCTGGGAGATAATAAATTTGGGTTATTTTTTAAAATTTTAAAAATGAAACAAAATAAACTCACTAAAGGAAGAGGAGACAAAGACGCAGCTTCCCCTGCTCCCCTATATTCTTTAGGAGAAACATCTATTCAGATTGGAAATGACTTTCGTCTTTCCTGATGGACACCAACCATTGCCACCATTTGTGCCTTAAACCCTCTGTGGATCTAGCAACCCCTCCCTCAGAGCACTAAAAAAATTGAAGTCATAGTGATTGAGAACTCTTACAAACATTATTTCTTCCAAACTTTTTCTTTGGGACCATTAATGGATACTCACTGCTTTCTCATCAGTCCCTCTGTCCCCATAAATATATTCTCAATTGTTTTCCTTTGATTTTTCAGCCTCATTCAGTGTGGGTTGGGTTTGCATTTCTGGTTATTTGTTAGGAAGATCAACTGTGACTTTCAAAATGTTCCTATTAGGCTTTGAAAAGTCAGCTTCCAATTGGGCCAGACTTATGATCACTTATTAAAACCTTTAAATTCTGTTCAAGTAGCCCTGACCAGTGTGGCTCAGTCAGTTGGGTGATGTCCCACAAAGCAAAAGGCCATTGGTTCAATTCCCAGTCAGGGTACCTGCCTGGGTTGTGGATTCTGCAACCCATACATCCATGTTTCTCCCTCTTTCTCCCTCCGTTTTCCTCTCTCTAAAAAAAAAAATAAAATAAAATCTTTTTTTTTTTTTAAAGGGAGGCACCTGGGTTAGAATCCCAGCCTGGTCCCTTATAAATTCTTTTTAAATATACCAGTTTTTATAATCTTCTATCACAATGATCTTTACAAAATTTCTACCTTGTTGGGAAATCTCTAGGGTTTCCTTCTTATCCATTTTAATCTCTTGTTAATTAATTTAATGTTTGTGTTAGAATCTTTAAGTCCCAACTAAAAAGGAAAGCAAATTAAAGTGCTTAAAATTTGTATTGTTAGTGTCCAATTGTGTTTTTTTCCTTCTTCAATGCTAGGAAATTGTACTTCTGATTTCTTAGTTTCTTACAATATTTGCAAGTATCTGAAAGTAGTTCAGAATGGGTCTAAATGAACTTTGATTTTTGTTCTACTCTTGTCCTTTGATCTTTTTTAAGGGAGTCTTAACTGCAAGTCATTATATCAATTTGAGAGTTCTCTGAAAAAAAAATCAATTTGGAAGTTTTTCCAATTCAAAGGATCTATTGTCTGGGAATTGATGGTAGGATTTACAGCAACTCAAACCAATAACACCCTACTGCTTGACCAAGGAAGCGAAAGGCTTCCACAAGAGAGCAAACATGCAACTCTCAGCCAAAAGATCACCCCCAAAGTCAGAGAAAGAACACACAGTCAGCATGAGGCAGTGCATACAGTGTCTCTGGCTTTCTCCTGGATGTGAGCCGCTTCCTGTCGCAGGCAGGCAGGCCGGCTGATTCGAGGCAGCTCCAACAGGCTGTCTGTGCCTGCGTTCCATCCCTGTGGCATTTCCTTCTTACAACAGACGACACTGACATAGATGCAGAAAAAAATTAACTTCTCTGGGAAGGAAGATTCAATAAAGAAAGCCCCAGAAGCTAGCTTCACAAATATTTTCTCCTGTCAAGCTAAATTTAGAACAGAGAAAATAATTCTCATTATTTCTAAGCTGTTGTTTTTAGTAAGGTGATCCATTTGGATTTTTTTTTTTAATGCACAAATCAGCTCCACATTGTTCTCTTAATAACAACTGGTATTTTGGGGGAGGAGCAAGGGAATTTTGGGGTTTGATTTCCCATAATTTAAACTGCTTTCAACCAATCAAAGCTGAGAAGTTTCTGGTGGGTAGAGTACTATTTCATGAGTTTCCATTCCCAATGGGTCACTACTCCCTTAATCTTCAGAGTGGAAAGCCAACCCTCATATAACTTCCAAAACTAAGCTAGTAATAGTCTGGAGCAAAACCCCAAACTAATTACATGAAATGGGCACCAGATGTCAACATGAGTTCAATTACCTCAGACAAAGAAAAAAAAATTGGGTACATTAAAATTGAGGGCGTCCGCTCAAAAAATCACCAGTCAGACGAAGGACTAGTGATTCTCTCTTTCTCATTTGCCTTGCCACAGTGGTCCCAAAACAAGGGGATAATCCTTCACTACCTTCTGGGCTGCTACCTACTAACTTTCCTGAAGGAATACTCTGAGGCACAATAAAAACCCTGGGCTTGCAAGTGTTCCCAAGATCCAGGGCTTTGGATGGACTGAAAGGGAGTGTGATGAGTCTCAAGAGGGTTATGTAGGTGTCACACTTGGACCTGACAGAGCAGCATCCCCGTTTGCTTCTCCAGAATTTAACCCCGCATTAGGCATTGAATGTTAAGCGCAAAGTTCTATTTTTCACAAACAATTGGATATGTGTATTAAAAGGTTAATGGGCATAACCTTTTTTTCTGAGCAGTTCTCTTTCTGAATTTATCTGGGTGTGCGGAATGTCATAGGTATAGGGATGTTTTGTGAATAATAGGAGGATTGGTTAAATTAATTATAGTATATAAACAATTGAATACCATGCAACCATTAAATTTAAAGTTGTAGCAAGATATTGAATGACGGGAAACCATGTTTCCATGGTTTACAAAATAATAATAGCTACCATTTATTGAGTGCTAACCAGTGAGAATGACTGTTCAGTGCTTTACACACACATCATCTCATTCATCTCTGTAACTACCTTGAGAGATTGTTTCTCCTGATCACCAATAACCACCTAAAGACTAAGTAACCAGTTCAAGTTCAAATTTCCAGACTGTGGGAGAGCCAGGGTTCAGACATGGGCTACACGATTCCAGAGATGTTGCCCTCCATCCCTGTTCTTTGTATATAAGCACATTTTTTTTTTAAGAAAATATCTATTCACACAGAAAGACTAAAAGCTGATGGTATGTAGCTGATGGTTACAGGTGATTTTTGTTTTCTTCTTGCTTAATATGAAGGAGAGAAAAGCTTAGTTAAATGGAAAAGAAAAAAAGTGGAAGTTTCAATACCAGGCTCTGTAAATACTGGGCAGTTACTCTGGTCAGTAAAATAACAGAGAGGTTGTTAGGTGGAGGGCAAGTAAATCTGTCACTCATTTATCCTCCTAACTTTTGACCTTGTGCAAATTGGTTTCCTTTGGACTGGGTGACTAATCTGTAAGTTCAGGGAGGTTATCTTTAGGTTCTTCCCTTCCTAATATTCTGTGACTTAAATTGCCCAAACACTAAAGGTGAATACAGGGCAATTGAAATAATTAGTCCAAAGTAAAACACTAACATATAAGTTAGAATGACTCATTGCTTTGCAATGCAATACACTTATCATATGCAGACTTTAATTAAATTTGTCAAACAGAATTTGATGGTAATGATCAGCTTGAGAAAGTGTTAGGGTGGGATTAGTATCAATTATAACTTTAGCTAGCAAATAAACTAAAATACATGAAAAAATTAACAAATTAAATATAAAATTAGACTCGACAAGGCCAATAGTTTTTTGCTGTTTGTTTTAGTGATTTTAGCAGTATTTTGGATGAGACTATAAGTATTGTTACATATCTTTATATATACATTTTACTAACTAAAAACAAACATTGACATTTTATTAATTTATTTAACCTTTAAACAAAATTCATTTTCCCATTATAAAAGTTGTATATCTGCATTGTTATATAAAATTTATAAAATTACACTAAACTAGAAAAAAAGAATCAATAATGTTCCCACCCAGACACCAAATATTTTCTTGTATTTCCAGGAATTTTCTTCGTATAGGTTTTTTTTTAATTTTAGATAATTGTAGAGTGCTATAGTCAGCTTACTATTCTGTTGTTTATGTGCTTTTTAAAAAATTAATTTCATGTGTGTTTTCTCCATTTTTATAAGTCGACTTTTGGAATTGTCTTCAGAGTTTGCTGGAATTTTTTTATCTTTACTGATACAAATAAAGTTTTATTCTTTAGAGGGTGTTTTTCAATTTTGCGAAGTTATTAAGAGCCAGTTGTGAAGAATTTTTCCCCACTTTGGCTTAAAATGACAAACTTTGTATATGGGTTTTCAGGGTCTTTAAATTGACTTTAGAAATTTAATCCCAAAAAACCAATTTCACCCAAGGGTTTGGGTACTTCATGGATATATACTTTTGTCTTTTTTTTTTTAAGTATACAGTATGGTGTTTTTAACATTTGAAAAAATTATGTGTAATCCATTTTCCTATCTAAGTCTCCTGGCTAAAACTTTTTTGTATGAGGTGAAGAATAAACAGTAATTCCTTGTGCTGCATTAAACAATTTAACTGATATAATTTTTGTTTGTAAACGCAAACCAGAAACTATCTAGATGCAAGTACTAATTTC
Source organism: Tonatia bakeri (assembly GCA_004024845.1). Lineage (NCBI taxonomy): Eukaryota > Metazoa > Chordata > Mammalia > Chiroptera > Phyllostomidae > Tonatia > Tonatia bakeri. The sequence goes on along the minus strand of PVIA01010395.1, from coordinate 25,305 downwards.
TGAGGGTAGATGCAGCAGGTGAATTTTGGTATAGCCACACACACTCAAAAAGCCTGAAAACCACCAGCTTTTCCTGAATCTGCACAATCCCTTTCCAAGTTTTCCATAGTAAACACGTCGTGTTTATTACAGGAATGTGAGGAATGCATTTAAAGTGTTCCCAGTGATATTTTCATTCAAAAAGTTTTGTCTCCATCCCCCTACCCAGCCCCACTGCCCAAGATTTAGTTCCTGGTTTCCTTGGCCCTGGGCATCATGAACCTAATTTCTCAGAAGCTCATCAATAGAGACTGTCTACTTGCTCTGGATGGGCAACGTGTAAAACTGAAAAAAGCCTAGGTGTCAGCGTTCCCTGGTGCTTGGGGTCACTAGCGGTGACAAAATCCATCCAGGCCAGAAGAGGTATTGATCTTCTGGGTTGGCGTCCTGTGATTACCAGGGCTCATTGCCAACTGTTCATTTCTACAAGCCCTAGACACAGAGTTTTTGGTTTGTCCCTGGAAACTCTGGGCCAGGCCCACCAGAGAGTGGCGGGGTGTCCAGTGAGGTGCTCAGTATCTGCATCACGCCGAGCTAGGGTTCCGCCCGGGCGCTTATCTCAGTCCCGCGGGCCGAGAATCCTTCCGCCCTCCACGGACCCCAGACAACCAGGGCGAGAGGGAGGGGCCGCCGCCCTGCGCTATCCCCGCCCGCAGCCCAAGGCCTGAAATAGGAAGCGGTGTCAGCGCGGCCTGTGCTGGCTTCCTTGCAGCCGCTGCTCGCCCACGGTGCCGTCGCTCGGGACCGCGACGGTGACTGCGACCTCAGGCCGACGCCTTCCCCGGTGTTCTCCCTTTGCGTGAGTGCTGGGCTGGCCTGGAGCGCGTGGCTATGTGTGGGTGGGCTGCGGGTGGGGCTGTAGACGTGGATTCCGGCAAGTTGCCTCCTGCCAAGCTTTTTAGCGGGAGGGAATGTGTCCTGGGTCCGGGGTTACAGACCGAGTCCTGGTCGCAGGAAGAAAGAGAGAGTCTGGGATCCTCTGCTAGAGATTGGGGAGACGCAGGAAGGAGGCAGTCTGGAAAGGAACACAGAGATTTTGGAAAAGGTTCTGGTTTGGAAAGCGCAGTAGTATCAACTAAGAGACATTCGAACATGTAGAGAATTTTTGGTGAGTTTATTTGAGCCAAACTGACGACAATTGCTAGGAAGTAGTATCTCAACTGATTGAGAAATGCTCCAGAGACGAGCAGTTTAGCACCTTATTTTATACATTACAATCAAAGGAGCCTTAAGGTGGGGGGTGTTACATGAAATCCATTGGTGATAGATTAGGGAGGTGGGAGAAAGCAAAGATGGAGAGACCGCTTAGACTGGATAAAAGGTAAAATAGTAGACATATTTAATTTTCAGAGGTGGGTAAAGGAAAGTTAACAGTCAACAATTAACACAATAACAATAATAATGAGGGGATTTTTGGTCTTAGCTCTGGTGCAGTGGTTGTGTCCAAGAGGTGTGGAAAAAAGGACATTACCTCGACATTCCAAAGATATATTATCATAGCTGCAAAAAGACAACAGACAGGTTCAGTTAAGGTAAAGATTGACCTTCGTTAGGGAAAAATACAGTCCTAGGACAAGACTACTCACCATAAACTGATTTTAGTAAAAATGTAATTTCAGATCATCCTTTGTGGTTACTTTAGGACTTTGAGTTTGTAAGGTTGTCTCACTGACTTCTCCTGAGCTTGTCTGTTTAACATGTGGCCTCTTTCTTTCCACACAGCCCCATTTTGGTCATAACTCAATTGGAAGGATGGATGCATTGATGACCAGTGGTTTGGCTGGTCCCACAGTGCTAGGAAGGCTTGCTCATTCCTAGGAAGTCTCAGAGTCAGCGTTTGTTTTGCTGAACAGGGTGGACTGCTGGGAATGGGGCAAGACCATAACCTTAGATGACATTTAAGATTGAATTGCAGTTATTAAAAAAAAAAAAAAGCAGGAGAATGGGAGGCAGTCAGATCCTATATGTCCTTGTTAAAAATATTCTGGATCATTTCTCATTTTTTTTTTTGAGCTACCATAATCTGGGTCTTTTTGCCATCTGCCTGAAGTTTTGTTTTTCTGCATCTAGTATAACATGTACATATTAGGAACAGGAGTAATAGCATTAAACCAGTAACACCTATTAGGACCAGAAAATGTTTAATACCAGACAAGGAAGAGTCTGAGGGGAACAAGCATCCCAGCCAAACAAAAAACTGTTTACATGTATCATCATAATTTTTTATTAAGCTAATAACATGTTTTCCACCTTCATTCACTGTTATTTGTACCTTATGATACATTTGATGAGATGAATTAAGACTTTCTAGTATTTCATCTAGAAGCTCTAATTTTTCTTCTGGCCAGTTAGTTTCTGTAGAAATGACTTCATGGGGAGGATTAAGTTCAATTTCCCAATATATTGGATATCCAGTATTAATAGTATCACAGGTTTTATTAACCTCAGGCAAAGTTATTTTGCCTATAATTTCAGTATTATACCATAGTCCAGTGGCATTTAATGTAAACTTGGTGTTATTACAATAAAGGTCACTTAGTATAAGTGAAGAATTCTCTAACCCTTCCCAACAAAAATGCCCCTTTCCCATATGCCATATATTGCTATATGTTGGGGTATATATGATAGGCCAGGATAGGCTGGGGGCATAACCATTCACTTTTTTGATTTCCACAATTAGATAGTCAGAGGGTTCCCATTGTTTATTATTTTTAAATATGGTCCATCCACTTCCCATTGGAAGTATTTTAGTGTTGTTGAGGATGGTCCCTATTCCAGCCAGTTGGACTACTAAGAATTTATGCTTAGGATCTAACTGAGGTGCCTGGGTTTTTAAGACACAATGTTGTAGATAGCATTTCCCATCCAAAATCTTTCAAAATCCAGGGGAACCATATGAATCCCACAAATGTCTGGCCTGGGCTTCTGCACCCATTATAATTGGACACTGTTTCACAGCTACTTCAGATTCCATTTGCATTAACATAGACGATAGGCCCTTTTGAGTTAGGGTACAGGCACGTTCTTATTGTCGGGTTTGTGCATGAGTTTTTATAGTCTGTCCAGTCTGTTCTTTTCATTGAGCTAAGGCCTTATTGTTTTTCCATGCTGCTTCCCACCTGTTTCCCTCCTCTTGAAACAGCATTTCCTCTACATGACCTATTTTAGATCAAGTCTTTTTCTAATGAATGATCTTCATTAACTGTAAGTTCAGCCTGTCTCAGAACACCAAGGCCAGCCCCAAGTCCTCCAAGTATCCTCCTTTTATTTCTTTCTTTTTTAAAAAGATTTTATTTATTTATTTTTAGAGAGGGAAAGGAGAGGGAGAGAGAGAGAGAGAACCATCAATGTGCGGTTGCTGGGGGACATGGCCTGTAACCTAGGCATGTGCCCTGACTGGGAATCGAACCTGCGATGCCTGGTTCACAGCCCGAGCTCAATCCACTGAGCTACGCCAGCCAGGGCCCTTTTATTTCTTTAAGAGGGCCAATATTGTTGGGTCCACCAGGAATGTTGTTGCCATTGGGTAGTTATGGCTAGATACTGCATGAACTCAAAATGTTGAGTTTCCTGTGCCATAGTTAAATGGGTAGAGGTAACCCCCAAATTAGCTAAAGTTTAAGTATTCCATAGAGCTTCGCACAAGTGTCCTGGATGTGAGGAGGGTGGGGTATTTATAGACATATCTACTCACCAAGTAATCCCAATAATTTTTTAAAAGGGGACCCATTGATTTGGCTGACGAGTCTGAGGACAAGATATACTGTGACAGGTAGAGCAGGTCGCTGCAAGCCCTTTCCCATCATATCCAGGTATTTTTCTTAGCTTTTCATCATCCATTGCTATAGCCATACAATACTCATCTCGATTGGACCTATATATAGTTCTACTAGGGGAATTATCAGGGAGATGTTCTTGGAGGTATTTGCCCAAGATGGTTTTTTTATAATAGATATATCCAGAAAAAAATGTACCAAAGCTTATATTGATGGAAGACCATTGTGTGGCCAACAAAGCATTAACTTCATTATCATAACTAATAATCAGAATATCATTGTCTAGTAGATGGGAAAGATTAGCAGGTACCCAAGTTAAATGTTTTTATATCTAATAAGAGAGGGGTTTGGGGGAGATAGATATTATTTCCATTAGGAAGCCATAAGGAGGATAATAACAATATAAAATCATTTTATGTACATTCATTCAATAGCAGCATCAATTTGGGAACATACAGGCCTGTTGATGTCTTGGAATAGCTGTCTGCCTTCGTGGTTGGTAGCTTTTTATCCTTGAAAAGTCTTTCATGGAGGCCAGTATCAGGGACCGGGGCAAATGTCCATTGGCATTTAGGCCCCTGATAAGGTCCTTTCCAACAATGTTGGAGAGTCTTTAATGTCTTTTCTAATGGACACAAATCTCCTGGTTGTACATTGTGGTCTTTGAAGTCTTTATCTTCGCAGAGCACACTGTGAAATGTTACTAATTTATTAGTTCCTAAGCTGATTAATGAGCCTGTAATAATAATGCAGACTGTCTCCTTTTCATCCAGTTGATTCATATGTCCATTCATCTAGATTCATAGGGCGGCTGATGACTATTTCATAAGAAGAAAGGCTCTGTTTACCATATATTTCAGGTTGAGGAGTACTGTGAGGGGAGCTTTATATAGGCCAAGGGAGATTAAAAGCTTCTGGAAATTTACCTAGTTGAGGTTTAATTGTATCATCTGTATGCTCTACCAATCCAGAGAACTAGGGGTGATAGGCACAATGAAAACACTGTAGAATAGGCCAAATATTACAAATAGATTGCGTCGTTTGTCTAGTAAAGGAGTCCCTTGGTCACCGACTCAGAGGGAATTCCCCAATTTGGGAATTAATTTTTTTTATTAATTTACCTAAAGCTGTTGCTTTCCTGCAAGGGAATGCAATATTATAACTAATACATTTTTTTTTTTGTATTTTTGAGATGGTGGCATTTGAATACAATGCAGTTATCATGTCTGAGTCTAAAGGCAGTGGACAGATAAATAAGAACTTTGTTATGTGCATCATGGAAGTTACTGCATATACAGCTTGGTAACATTCCTGTTTATTTTTCAAAGATCCACCTGTAAACCAAGTTAAGTCAGCATTATCAAAAAGGAGTTTCCTATAAACCATTCCTAGAAATAAGGAAGTGGTCAGGTCAATTTGATTTTAACATTAGAGGCTGGGCCACTAATAAAAATTTGGAATCTAATTGTGACAATGTCCAGTCAAACCCAGGAATCCTCTAACTTGCTTTTTTATTTTTGGAAGAGGAAAAATAGGATTCCTTTGAGTCTCTCAGGGTTAGTTAGTAGCTCATCCTTATACATCAGATAACCAAAATATTTTACCTGGGGTAAACAGAATCAGAGCTTGTCCTTTGATATTCTATCGTGTTCTTTTGGGATTCTAGTAATTTCCTAGAATATAAACTAACTTACTCACATACTGGTTTAGAGTGCAGTCCCTAGGAAATTTAACATCATCTAAATCAGCTTTTATTATCTAAGACAGTAGGTGGAAGTCTCCTGTATATACTTGGGACGTTATTGTCCGAGTAAACTTGTAATCTTCCCAGGGGAAAGCAAAGAGGTATACAAACAGAATGTAGTTGTTCTTCTTCCTATTATTATTTTGCTAAAGCTTCCCATGTAACTTCAAACATCTCAAATGGGCCTAATTAGTTAAAAACAAACTTTTACAAAGAGAGAGAATAAATCCTTGAAATATTCCAGGGCCTATTGGAACAACTCAAGTTCATTTCTCAGTTAAAATGTCTCTTAAAATTTAAAGTTTGGGAAGGTTTGTAAAACAAACTTAACCAAAAGCCCATAACATAAACCTTTTTTGTAAATCTGAATAAAATAAAACATTTTATGGTAATAACTTTAAAACATCAATCAATCTTAAACCACATTTAATATTAAATACTTTGTCTAGACCACAGGATCCTGCTTAATTTATATAAGTATTTAATTTCTTTAGGTCAATAAAACATTACACCCTTGTAATGCTATCTGGAGGCAGGAAAAACAAAAACACAGTACACATAATATACAGACGAATACATATCACATCAAACCTGTACACATCAGGACCATACACATTGTCAATGTCAGAAACATTTGAACCTGTAGTGAATTTTTGGTGAGTTTATTTGAGCCAAACCAATGACAATTGATTGGAAGCAAAATTTCAGTGGATTGAGAAATAGTCCAGAGAATGGCAATGTAGCACCTAATTACATTACAACCAAAAGAGTTGGTGGAAGGGGGTTACAAGAAATCCTTTGGTGATAAATTAGGGAGGCAGAAGGAAGCAAAAGAAAGAAACCTCACATTGAATAAAATGTAAAACGCTAGACATATACTTTTACATAGGTGGGTATGGTATAGTTAACAGGTAACAATTAACATGTGACAATAATAATGAGGGGATTTGTGGGAAGGTCTGGCGGACTCCTCTCTGTGCGCGTGTAGATAGTTGTTAGAGCCCTGCCTCTGAGTGTGGGGACCCTGAGATCAGAGCCCTTGAACAGTCCTTGGGATGTTGGTGGCTTGAAAGACTGGTACATTTGGTAGGGAAAAAAAAAGCTGCTCAATTGTGATGACTAGGTTTTAATTTGTCCCACCCAGTTTCATCTGATAGTGAGTATGAAATGCAAACTGAAAATTCTCACTGCTTTTTCAGAAAACGATGTGTCAGGGCAACTGATTGTGTCAGTTCCTAAATCTCTTGCCTTTCTTCAAATGTGTGTAGCTAGAGCTCATACTGGGTAGATAAAAACTTATTGAACATGAAAGTTACTACAAGGTGGGAGAAAAGTTTGTTAATATTGGTGCTTCAACAAAGATTAACAAAGATATTCTTTTTTTTCAATTTCCAGAATATAGAGTTTGTTCAGAACTTTGTATGATTTGCTAAAGAGTTATTGAGCTCTCTTGTAATTTTTCTGTGGATAGTTTAATTATTAACTTCAAAGAGTTAACCAGTTTATTACAGTATTGATAAAAACTGAAAAATTTAGAACTAAACAGAAAAGTAGAAGACCAAACAAGTTAGGTTGCAAATCTAGCAAACAGTTAAAATACACATAGTGTTGCCTAGGTTTCTTTTCTTGGCTAATAGTGTTCATGTAAAAACTCATTTCACTTCAGAAAATAAAGTAGATTCATAGTAACAAATGTTTATTGGTCATCTTTGTTCTGCACCCTGGGCATTCAGCAAGAGCTCCCTTAGGCAACACATTCTTTTGCAGCAAGATGGTATTAAAATACACTTACACCCTAAATTTCTTTCTGCATTTCTTTTTTTTTTAATTATTTTATTGTTGTTCAATTATAGTTGTCTGCATTTTCCTCCCTCTTCTCCCCCCATGCCAGCCAAACTCACCTCTCTCCCTTGCTTCCACCTTCCCCCTTGGTTTTGTCCCTGTGTCCTTTATACTTGTTCCTGAAAACCTTCCCCCATTATCCCCTTCCACCTCCCCTCTGGTTACTGTCAGATTGTTCTTAATTTCAGTGTCTCTGGTTATATTTTGCTTGCTTTTTTCTTTTGTTGATTATGTTTCAGTTAAAGGTGAGATCATATGGTATTTGTCCCTTACCGCCTGATTTATTTTGCTTAGTGTAATGCTCTCCAGTTCCATCCATACTGTTGCAAAGGGTAGGAGCTCCTTCTTTCTCTCTGCTGCATAGAATTCCATTGTGTAAATGTACCATAGTTTTTTGATCCATTCATGTACTGATGGGCACTTAGGTTGCTTCCAGCACTTGGCTATTGTAAATTGTGCTGCTGTGAACATTGGGGTGCATAGATTCTTTTGGATTTGTGTTTCAGGGCTCTTAGGATATAGTCCCAGCAGTGGAATTGCTGGGTCAAAAGTCAGTTTCATTTTCAGTTTTCTGAAGAAATTCCATACTGTTTTCCACAGTGGCTGCACCAGTCTGCATTCCCATCAAAGTGCACTAGGGTTCCCTTTTCTTCACATCCTCTCCAACACTTGTTCGTTGCTTTGTTTATGATGGCCATTCTGACCGGTGTGAAGTGGTATCTCACTGTGGTTTTAATTTGCATCTCTCTGATGGCTAGTGATGCTGAGCATCCTTTCATATGTCTCTGGGCCCTCTGTATGTCCTTCTTGGAGAAGTTTCTGTTGAAGTCTTTTGCCCGTTAATTGTTTTTTTTGTCTTCTTGGAGTGGAGTCGTGTGAGTCCTTTATGTATGTTGGAGATCAAACCCTTGTCTGAGGTATCATTGGCAAATATGTTTTCCCATATGATTGGTTCTCTTTTCATTGAAATATTGTTTTCTTTAGCCCTGCAGAAACTTTTTAATTTGATGAGGTCCTATTTGTTTTTTCTTTTGTTTATGTCCCTTGCTTTAGGGGACATATTAGTGAAGATGTTGCTGCGTGGAATGCCTGAGATTTTCCTGCCAATGTTTTCCTCTAGAACTTTTATGGTGTCATGACTTATGTTTAAGTCTTATCCACCTTGAATTTATTTTTGTGTATGATGTAAGTTGGTGATCAAATTTCTTTTTTTTTTTTTTGCATGTAGTTGTCCAGATCTCCCAGTACTATTTGTTGAGGAGGCTATTTTTACTTCGTTTTATGCTTCTTCCCCCTTTGTCAAATATTAATTGACCATAGAGACTTGGATTTATTTCTGGACTCTCTGTTTTCTGTTCCATTGGTCTATGTATCTGTTCTTATGCCAGTACCAGGCTCTTTTGACTACAGTGGCCTTGTAATACAGTTTGATATCAGGTATTGCGATCTCTCCTACTTGGTTCTTCTTTCTCAAGATTGCTGCAGCTATTTGGGCTCATTTATGATTCCATATAAATTTCTGAAATGTTCTATATCTGTGAAATTTGTCATTGGTATTTTAATAGGGATTGCATTGGATCTATAAATTGCTTTGGGTAGTATGGACATTTTGAGGATGTTAATTCTTCCAATCCATGAGCATGGTACATGCTTCCATTTGTTTGTGTCTTCCTTAATTTCTTTTTTCAGTGTTGTGTAGTTTTCTGAGTACAGGTCTTTTACATCCTTGGTTAGCTTTATTCCTAGGTATTTTATTTTTCTTGTTGCTATATCAAATAGGATTTTCTTCCTGATTTCTTTTTCTGGTATTTCATTGTTGGTGTGCAAAAATGCCTTTGATTTCTGAATATTGATTCTGTATCCTGCTGTTTTGCTGAATTCACATATTAGGTCAAGTAGTTTTTTGCTGGTGTCTATAGGATTTTCTGTGTACACTATCATGTCCTCTGCAAACAATGACAGTTTTTCTTCCTCCTTTCCAATTTGGATGCCTTTTATTTCTTTTTATTGTCTGATTGCTGTGGCTAGGACCTCCAGTACTATTTTGAATAGGAGTGGCAAAAGTGGGCATCCTTGTCTTGTTCCTAATCTTTGTGAGAGAGCTCTAAGTTTTTGCCTATTGAGTATGATGTTGGCTGTAGGTCTCAGAGATGGCCTTTATTATGTTGAGGAATGCTCCCTCTGTTCCCACTTTGCAGACTGTGTGCTGTAAATCATAAATCATAAATGTGTGTTGTACCTTAAATGCTTTTTCTGCATCTATTGATATGATCATGTGGTTTTTGTTTTTCATTTTATGTGATGTATTGCATTTATTGTTTTGTGAATATTGTTCCATCTTTGCATCCTTGGGACGAATCCCACTTGGTCATGGTGTATGATCTTTTTAACATATTGCTGGATGCGGTTTGCCACTATTTTGTTGAGGATTTTAGCATCTATGTTCATCAACGATATTGGCCTGAAGTTTTCTTTCTTTGTTCTGTCTTTATCTGGTTTTGGGTTTAGGATGATGCTGACTTCATAAAAAGAGTTTGGGAGTCTTCCATCTTCTTGGATTTTTTGGAATAGTCTGTGAAGGATAGGGGTTAGTTCTTCCTTAAATGCTTTGTAGAATTCTCCTGTGAAACCATCTGGTCCAGGGCTTTTGTGTGTCCGAAGCTTTTTGATTACTGCTTCAATTTCATCAGCTGTTATTGGTCTGTTCAGGCTTTCTGCTTCTTCTTGATTCTGTTTTGGAAGATTATATTTTCTAGAAATTTGTCCATTTCACCTAGGTTTTCAAATTTCTTGGCATATAGTTCTTCATAGTAATTTCTTACAATCCTTTGTATTTCTGTGGTATCAATTGTAATCTCTCCTCTTTCATTTCTGATTGTGTTTATTTGGGTCCTTTCTCTTTTTTTCTGGACGAGCCTGCTTCAAGGCTTGTCGATTTTGTTTATCTTTTCGAAGAACCAGCTCCTGGATTTATTGATCCTTAGAATTGTGCTTTTAATCTCTATGTCATTTAATTCTGCTGTGATCTTGGTTATTTCCTTCCTTCTATTTGCTCTGAGCTGTCTTTGTTGTTGTTCTTCTAGTTCTTGTAGGTATAGGGTTATGTTGTTTATTTGAAATGTTTCTATCTTTTTTAGGTAGGCCTGTATCACTATGAACTTCCCTCTCAGGACTGCCTGTGCTGTGTCCCATAAGTTTTGGATTGTTGTGAGTTCATTTGTTTCTGGAAAATTTTTGATTCCTTCCTTGATCTCATTCTTGACCAATTCATTGTTCAATAGCATGCTATTTAATCTCCATGATTTTGAGTGTCTTGAGTTTTTTTTCCTTGAGGCTGGTTTCTAGTTTCAGTTCCTTGTAGTCAAAGAAAATGCTTGATATGATTTCAGTTTTCCTGAATTTGTTGAGGCTTTTTTTTGTGTCCTATCATGTGGTCTATCTTTGAAAATGTTCCATGTGCATTTGAAAAGAATATGTATTTTGCTTCTTTGGGATGAAAGGCTCTATATATATCAGTCAAGTTCATTTGGTCTAGGGCATTGTTCAATGCCACAATATCTTTGTTGATATTTTGTTTGGAAAATCTGCACATTTTTGACAGTGGGGTGTTAAGATCCCCTACTATTATTATGTTGCTGTCAATATCTTCTTGAAGCCCTCAAGATTTTCTTTATGTATTTGGGTGCTTCTATGTTGTGTGCCTCTATATTTACAATGTTTATGTCTTCTTGATGGATTATTTCCTTGAGCATTATGAAGTGACTTTTTGGGTCTTTTTTTATGGCCCTTTTTTTTAAATTCTATTTTGTCTGATATGAGTATTTCTACCCTGGCTTTTTTTCCTGTCCATTTGCTTGGAATATTTGTTTCCAGCCCTTCACTTTCAGTCTGTGTAGGTCCTTTGTTCTGAGGTGGGTCTCTTGGAGGCAGCATGTGTGTGGGTCATTTTTTCTTATCCATTCAGCTATTCTGTGTCTTTTGATTGGGGCATTTAATCCATTTACGTTCAAGGTTATTATTAATAGGTACTTAGTCATTGCCATTTTTTTCATACCTGTGTTCCCCTCTTTCTCACTGTTTTTCTTCCTGTTCTTACAGCACACCCTTTAGCATCTCTCGCAGAGCTGGTTTGGAGGAGGTATTTTCTTTGAGGCTTCTTATGTCTGGGAAGCTCCTTATTTGGCCTTCCATTTTAATTGAGAGCTTTGCTGGATAAAATGGTCTTGGTTGCAGGCCTTTGGTTTTCATTACTTGAAATATTTTTTGTCATTCCCTTCTGGCTTGGAGGGTTTCCATTAAGAAGCCAGCTGCTAGCCTTATCAGTGTTCCCTTGCACATTACTTCCCATTTCTTCCTTGCTGCCTTTAAGATTCTCTCTTTGCCTTGGAATTTTGCCATTTTAATTTAATGTATCTTGAAGTGGGCCTCTTTGGGTTCCTCTTGATTGGGACTCTCTGTGTTTCCTGGATTTGTGTGACTTTTCTCTCATCAAATTAGGGAAGTTTTGCATCATTACTTTTCAAACAGGTTTTCTATCCCTTGCTCTTCTTCTCCTTCTGGTGTCCCTATTGTATGGATATTATTACATTGCATGTTGTCCTGCATTTCCTATAACCCCTCTTTGCTCTTTCTGAGTCTCTTTTCCTTTTCTTGCTCTTTCTAGGTGTTTCTTTCTACCTTGTCCTCCAGCTCGCTGATCCAATCCTCTGCTTCATCTAGCCTGCTTTTGATTCCTTCTACTGTGTTCTCTCTCAGAAATTGTATTCTTCATTTCCTCTTGGCCCTTGTTGATAGTTTCTATTTCCTTTTTTGTGTTGATATAGTTTGCAGTGAGTTCATCATAGTTTCCATGTAGTATTTGGTAATTCTCATTAGCTCATTGAGCTTCCTTATAACCATTGCTTTGAACTCAATATCTGATAGGGGACTTGCCTCTATTTCATTTAGCATTCTTTCTGAGGCCTCCTCCTTTCCTTTCATTTAGGGATTGTTTCTTTGTCTTCCCAATGTTGGTGAGACGCTTCTTGTTAGCCCCTGCTTCTTAAATTGATCTGTTCTGACTCCCTGTGTTTATGGCGTAAACTTCTATGGTAGAAGACCTGTGAGATTCAGTGTGCAGTCTCCTTTATCTCCTGAGCTCACTGGTCTGGGGCTGTCATTTACGTTGGCTTTCTGTGTGTCTTTGGGTTTTGATTGTTGTTGAGTCTTTCTTTGGTGGGTCCCTCCCTCCAGCTGGTTAACTGAGGGTCACTCCATCCACCATGTCTTGTATTTTGTTGTGCAGGTGTGGACAGGTTGTGTTGAAGCTGGTTCTTCTGTGTGTACAGGGTTTTGAGGCTTCCGTCTCACTCTTGTTCAGTTGTTTGTTCTGGGTAATTTCTCCACCATATTTGTATTTCCAAATTTCTCCACCAAATTTGTATTTCCAAATTGGTCCTGGGTTGAGGTTAGTGTGGCTTCCATTCCCTCCTTCACCTTCTTCTGTTGTTATCTGTCGGTGGTTCCTTTGTTGGTGGGTTTCCTCTTCCAGCATGTATCCTGGTGTTCACAGCTCCCACGTACTCTTTTTTTGTTATTAGTTAGAGGGGGAAGACAAAATGGTTTAAGACAGTGGGAGTGTATTCTATGGTATTTAAAGTACCAACTGTAAAGAAGAGATAGGAGATCTTTTGGATATGGATAGTGTCAACCATCATATTTCACCCAACTGGCCACTGTTTAGAAAGGGTGACAAAAGATAAGACTCTTGTTAGTGGGGGAATCTGGAAAGCATTGAGCTTGTGGGAGGTCAGATTATGAAGTAAAATGAGAGTAAAGGATAGAAAATAGCTGTAGTGTGTGAGAGAATAGAGTTAACCACAACAGGAATAAAGTTCCAAAAACAGTGAATGAGCTAACATCCTGGAGAGGTGCTATGTAGTATTTCCAATTGTATGGAACAGCAATTGTTTATAATAGTAATGGAATAACAATCATGTGACAGAATCTATGTGATCTGGATAACAAGAATAGGAAGTATAGGACCTAGAGTAGTCCTAACTACTCTCGTGAGCTAACAGAACCCAAGTGAAGTGAAAGATGGTAAATTAAAAAACAATATGAAGAAGAGAACAAGGGAAACCAGTTAAACAATGCAATTTAACAAACCAAGCAAAGAAGACTAAACAGAAAGAAGAGAAATAAAAAAAATACTAATAAAATAAAAGATGTAAAAATAATGAAAAAAATAATGGTAATAATATATAATAACTTGGAAGTTCTCTGGAGTAGCAAAGTGAAATTTGTTTCACTGTCTCAGTTGTTGGAATGACCCCTCTTTGGGTTTAACTCTGGGCCTTTCACAGCTCCAGGTTTTATTGTCTCACTTGTGGGAATAAAATAAATTAAAATTTAAAAAAAAGGAAGGAAGGAAGCAGGAGTAAAAAAAAGAAAGAAAGGAAGGAAGAAGGAGTAAAAAAAAAGAAAGAAGGAAAGGAAGAAGGAATTTAAAAAAGAAGAAGAAGAAGAAGAAGCCTCCTGCTGGCTTTAAACTGGTCAAGCCCGTTCTGCTGGGCTTCCTGGCTGCAGCAGGCTGAGGGGGGATTGGTTTCACTTTTCTCCCTTCCTGAGCCCCACTCTTTGCAGTTGACCATCCCCCAGCCCAGTTCCTCAGTTTGCTGCCAGGCCCCCAGTGCCTTTCTGTGCCCAGCCTAGGCCTTCAGTCCACCAGTTGTGCTGTCCTTGAGGGGCACCAGTTAGGGGCAACTCACACACCACCTTCTCGCTCTTTGCTGCCCTAGATGCTAGGGACTCTTAATGCCCCTTTAGTGTAGTTCAGCACGCCCACTGAGTTAAGTCTTTCTGAGGATTGCTGACTGCCTGAGCCCTGCAGCTCTCCTCTGTGGGGGTGTCTCTGCCTTCCTCTTAGAAAGCCAGTCAGCCCTGCAGGGTGCGGGCGCCACAGTGGCTGTGGCTGCCGCTGGTAGATTTGGGTGTGGTGACTCCTCTGCTACTGCTCCCAGGGCCATAGGGCTGGGTGCCAGGTGCCTCTGGGCAGTGGGGTCAGGCGTGCTCTGTCCCTGGTGCTGCAGGAGTGAGCACTGGGCCTCCACTGTGCTTTTCTTTATTAAACATCTGTTAAGCAGTTGAGGCAAGCATAAGTGTTGCAAACATATAAATACAACCAATGTGGGGAGCACATTAGAAATGACATGGACAGATGGAAGGGCCATATGCAGATTAAGTTGCATCTTGGAGGCCATCAGTCTCACAATTCAATGAGGATAATGTGGGGAAACTACCTAATCCTTAGAGAAGCTCTTCCTGGCATTAACTTCTGAGGGAATGTCTTGTATCTCAGAAGGACGCAGAGGAGACCGGCCACGGCAGTGGGGAAGCATCCGGCATGCCCATCTGGCAGCACATGTGGTGGTGCACTTTCTAGGACTGCTTATAGTTGCAGTTTTCCTCACTCTATGTGTAAGGAAAAACACTTGTTGGATGCTAAAACCCTGTGCTCACAAATGCTGCTGTTTAATGGTTTGGGGCTTCTTTGGGGATAAATCTAGATTTTGTGGAGGGATAGGTGGACCTCATGTCCTTCAAATTCTCATCAAGTGGGAAAGTTTGTTCTGTGTTGCTCACTGGGGTTATGGGTTATGGTTGAGAACTTTTACTAAAAATTAATGAACCTGAATGGTCATATCCTATAATATATAGGATATATAGGTGTACAGGAAGCTAAAATGTATCCCTTAAGAAATGTTACCAGTTTACTCCAGGATGTGACTCAGTAATTGATAGTCTAGGTGACTTGGGCCTCATAGGCTTTTTTAAATATTTAATTTATTCATTCTGAGAGAGGGGAAAAGGAGGGAGAAATAGAGAGATAGAAAATTATACATGAGAGAATTATTGATTAGATCAGTTGACTCTCCCATATGCCCACTGGCTCCAGCTGGGTGTTGCAACCCAAGCATGTGCCCGACCCAGAATTGAACTGGCAACCTTTTGCCTCATTGGATGATGTCCAACCAACTGAGCCACACTGGTCAGGGCTGCCTCAGTTTTTTAACAACTGTTTTATGAGATGTAATTTAGTAATGATATGAATCACCTATTTAAACTACAGTTTGTTCAACCATCAAGTTTTCATCATCCTTCCCTTTAGAAATCCATTAGCAGGCCCTGCTGGGTGGCTCAGTTGGTTGGAGTATTGTCCCCTACACCAAAAGGTCTCAGGTTCCATCCCTGATCAGGGTACACACTTAGGTTGTGGGTTGGATCCCTGGTAGGGGTGCTTAGAAGAGGCAAGCAATTGTCGTTTCTCTCTCTCTGTCTCCCCCTTCCGTTTATTGATTCTCTCTAAAATCAATAAACATATCATCAAGTGAGGATTTTAAGATATAATAAATAAAAATATAAAGAAAAATAAATATTGATTATCAGTAACTCTTCCTCCTCTTGATTGTTCACTCTACCCCATCATGTCTTTTTTCCTCTAAATATTCACCTGAGAGTATGTTTTTTTTTTTAATTTTAGAGAGAGAGAAACATTGATTGGTTGCCTCTCATATGCTCCTGAATGGGGGAGCAAACCCACAACCTACATATGTGCCCTTAGTGTGGATGGAACCTGTAGCCTTTTGGTGTACTGGAGGATGCTCCAACTAACTGTGCCACCTGGCCAGGGCTGTACCCCATTATTTTTTGAAGCAGGTATTCTGTTTCACTGGGAGAATGTTAAAAAGTGGATCTATAGCCCTGGCTGTTGTGGCCCAGTGGATTGAGTGCTAGCCTATGAACCAAAGGGTCACTGGTTTGATTCCCGGTCAGGGAACATGACTGGATGGCAGGCCAGGTCCCTGGTAGGGGGTACGTGAGAGGCAGCCACATACCGATGTTTCTATCCCTCTCCTTCTCCCTTCCTTCCCTTCTCTCTAAAAATAAATAAATAAAATCTTTTTAAAAAAGTGGATATCTAATTTTTAAGTCACATAGTTTATGTATAGAAATAAATAAAATATTCAGAGAATTGTAGCTTTGAAAGTTAGTAGTTTAAACCAGGGGTGGATAAGTGAATTTAAAGCAAAATTGCTGCTCCCATGTTGATTTCAATAAAGAGGTTATGTTTTTGGTGAGAATGTAAAATAAAATGTTAGTAAGGTAGAAACCTCTTTGAACAGTTTCTTGTACTTTTCTGATGTATGTGAGGAAAAAACTATCCTCAAGATTCTCTCATTTGGTTTAATAATCAAATTGACATGAAACAGATTAGCAAGAGAAAATAACCAAATTTAATATATACATATGTATGGGAACCTCATATACAGAGGAGAGTTAAAGACAGAAAGTTAACATGGATATATTAGTATAAGACATTCTGAGCCTTGGCTGGAGTGGCTCCATGGATTGAGTGCCAGTGTGCGAACCAAAGGGTTGCTGGGTTGATTCCCGGTCAGGGCACGTGTGAGTTGAGGGCCAGGTCCCCAGTAGGGGCCACATGAGAGGCAACAATGCATTGATATTTCTATGTTTCTCTCCCTTTCTTTCTCCTTTCCTTCTCCTCTCTAAAAATAAATAAATAAAATATTTTTAAAAAGACATTCTGAGATAGATCCTAGAGGTAAGGAGCCTTGGGATCTTTAAACGGTCATTGTAGGAAGAATGCATGTTAGTAAATATAAGTTTGTCTTACCCTATAGGCAGGTCAAAAGAGGTTGCCTTTGATAATCTATTATTAAGTGTGGGCAAGGCCCCTAACTATTCAAGTTCCTTTTTAAAAAAAAATTTAAATTAAAAGAAAAAGTTTATTGTTGTTCTACTACAGTTGTCCCAATTTTTCTCCCTTTGCCCTCCCCCATCCAGCCTACCCCTGGTTCCCACAGCCAATCCCCAGCTGTTGTCCATGTCCAAGGGTCATTCAAGTTCTTGTAGGTAGTTCATGAAGGGGCACAACTTTCTCTTCAGGCTAAGGTTAAAGTTGCTTTTAGATCAAAGCAAACCACACAGAGGCACATCTTGGTGTGACTTGTTCTGAACTTTTCCACTAATCATTAGCTCAGTCCCCTTGGACTACTTAAGCAGCACTAGGTAGCTGTCTTTTCACTGGCATTAAGTCTTTTATGATCTGGAAGGGAAAAAATGTAAGTCTCTAAAAAGCAACAAGCCCCATGATCTCTCTCTGAAGCCACTCAAGCCTGCTTGAGAAGCACCACACCTTGTATACATCACACAGAAGGTCTGCCCTTTCAGCTTTCTGTCCTTGCCTCCCCTTGACTCTGGGATTGGGGAGAAAAGTGTGTCAATGGAAGAAAGGGCCAAACTTGCAGAGAATTCTTACGAGAGTTCATTTGAGCTAAACAAAGGACATAAGCCCAGGAACACAATCTCAAATGCTCCAGAGAATAACAGTTTTGCAGCTTCTTTAATGCATTTGAAATCAGGAGAGGACATAAGAATAATTGGAGGAAGCAAGGTGGGGATTGGATGACAATTACCAAGATTGAGTGCTCCCTTGAGGGTTAATATAATTTTTTAAATCTTTTTTAAAGATTTTATTTATTTATTTTTAGAGAGGGAAGGGAGGGAGAAAGAGAGAGAGAGAAACATCAATGTGCGGTTGCTGGGGGCCGTGGCCTGCAACCCAGGCATGTGCCCTGACTGGGAATCGAACCTGCGATGCCTGGTTCGCAGCCCGCGCTCAATCCACTGAGTTACACCAGCCAGGGCCGAGGGTTAATATAATTTTGACAAGCATTACTTCTGGCATTTCAAAGATGTATTAACCTGTATGCACAAGAACAATGGACAGGGTTGGCTTAAAAACTCACTAAAGTCATATGCCTTCGATGTGACTGCCCATCATGAACTGCCCAGTTAGAAATTTCTGATCAGAACATCCTGTGAGGTTGCTTTTCATAAAACCTCCCTTTTCAACTTCAAGGGATAGAAACTATAGGGCTAACAGAATACTTAGGAAGAAGGGCAAAACATTCATTTTACCCCTTTTCCTTGACCATCCCATAATAGTTTGGAATGCCGTAAGACAGTGATTTTTCAACCTGTGTGCCACAAGAATTTTTAAAACATGCAGTACCTGACTGATCAGGGACACTGATCTCTCTTTCCTTAGACTGTCAAATAAAAAAATGACAGCAGGTAACACAACAATAGCTGTCCAATGTGAATGAATCAAAATTGTAACTATTTTTTGTTAGATTGGCAAAAAATGGAGTTTTTTTTTTGGTGTCCTACAAAATTTGAGAAATTTTGTTTTATGTGTGCCATGAAATGAGAAAGGTTGAAAACCACTGCCTTAAGACAAGATCAGTATGTGCTCAGAATAATAAAAGAAAGAGGCCATTAAGAAGGGGGGTTGGGAGAGTGCGTTGAGTGCTTACTGCATGCATGTATTTATTACATTCATTCTTATTTTATGCTCACACAACTACACATTCCAGGAATATTTTTGTTTTGTTTACTTTACTTTTATTGTTTACACTATTACAGGTGTCTCCTCACCCAGCTCCCCTCAGGCCATCACCACACTGTTGTCTGTGTCTGTGGTTTACTCACATAAATTCTTTAGTTCATCCCTTTACCTTTTTTCCTCTGGTCCCCCCCGCCCCCCACCAGCTGTCAGTCTGTTCCAGGTATCCATGCCTCTGTTTCTATTTTGTTTGCCAGTTTATTTTGGTCATTCTATTCCACATATAAGTAAGATTGTATGGTATTTTCTTTCTCTGACTGGCTTATTTTACTGAGCATAATGCTCTCCAAGTCCATCCATATTGTCTCAAAAGGTAAGAGTTCTTTATTTTTTACAACTGCTAGTATTCCATTGTGTAAACATACCACAGCTCCAGGGTGGTATTTTAGTCTTTTATTTAGAGAGGAGGTGACTGAGAGTTCGCAGGATTACTCAGAGCTGGGACAAAAAGATCATATTGTACTTTACTAGAGTTCACCATGCTTTTCTTTCTTTCTTTTTTTTATCTAGCCTGGTAATTTGTTTCATACTTTTCTTACATGTTCATACAGCAGCACCTTGTGAAGGCATGCAGGAAGAAGAAAAGAATGTATGAGTTAATAGGGAGTAGGGAGGCCCAGACCTAACTTGGATCTAATAAACTGTCATTGCTTTGTTTTCTACCTTTGATGAGTCCACTTCATCTGTGGATTGCAATTTCTTCATGGAACAAGTGAACATAAGTTTGGATGGAAGGGATTGTATTTTATTTAAGAATCTGTATTTTATTTAATTGAAAGTGCTAGAATAGTAGTACAGAATGTTAAGTGTGCTGAGAATACCTAGTATTCTTATCTGACCCATCACTGGGGATGTGAAGGGTATTCAATTATTATCCTATAATTGATTAATAAATAAACAGTGTTCAAGTGATACTATTATGTAAGTGTTCAGCCAGTGGAGTCATTATCAGGTAAAAGTCTAAAGACTTAGGATCTGGTCCTGAATTGTAAATACAAACTGTCATTGTAAAAGCAATGACTCAGCACGAGTTGTGAGGATCAAAAGAGACCAAATAGCATAGTATTGTTTGGAAACTACAAAACATTACCTATATTTATCTCTTCTACACAAATAATATTTTAAGGATACTATCTCAATATGCAACCAATACGAAATTACTAATGAGATATTTTATCTTATATTCATACTAATTCTTCAAAATCTGGAGTGTATCCTACATGTACTGCACATCTTAATTAGGTCTGTCTGCATCTCAAGTGCTCAACAGGCACGTGTGGCTAGTGACCACAGCATTGCACAGCACAGATCTGGGCACATTAATTGTGTGATAGAAGTTGGTTTGGATGATGTCTTTTTTATCTTGAAGATAATGTATTTATACATGCGTCACATGCTTTTAATAACTTATAACTTGTTTCTAATTTCTAATTGTTCTTAATCAATGGAGGAGAAATAAAATTACAGAAAATGCAAGAATCTAGGAAATAATATTTGTCCATTATTTTAGTACCTACCTACTGTGGACAAAGAAGTCTACAGAATTAAGTCTTATTTCTGCAAACATGCCATATGACTTGAATTTACAAACTTTCTGATTTATTTCTCCTGTTTTAAAACATGTGGAGACTGTTATATGTCTTTCCAGTATACCTCATATGATAGTTACCTCAAATAAAATGTGTACTTCAGAAACCATTAAGCAGTAGGCTAATTTTACTTTAAAACCTAATGGTATTGATGAGATCCAAGATGATGGCGGAGTGAGTGGAAGCTACACTAACCTCCTCCAAAGATCAATTTGGAATTACAAGTAAATTGTAGAGAAATTATCTGGAATAATCAACTGAACACTAGCCTTATAACCAAGCACAGACAGAAGAAACCACCATGACAAGATTGGCAGGGAGTGTGGAGGAGGTGCAAGAGGGCTGGCTGAGCTCCCAAGGACAGAGCAACTGAAGTTCTGGAGGTATATTTCAGTAGCTGGGGGGTTCTTCTGAGAAGTGTGGAGTCTAATTCCCAAGCTAGCACCCCAGCCTACAGCACCAGAGCTAGAAAGGAAACCAGATAACAACCATTTGTGAAAAGCAGCAGGGTACCTACCATTTATGCTTCTAACTACTTTTACCTTTTCCCCAATTCTCCCCCCTCTCCTCCCCATTGATAACCCTCCATGTGATCTCCATTTCTGTGAGTCTGTTCTGTTCTAGTTGTTTTCTTAGTTTGTTTTTGTTTTTAGGTTTGTTGTTGAGAGTTTTGAGTTTGTGGTCATTTTACTGTTTATATTTTTGATCATCTTCTTTTTCTTAGATAAGTCCCTTTGACATTCATATAATAAGGGCTTGATGATGATGAACTCCTTTAACTTGACCTTATCTGGGAAGCACTTTATCTGCCCTCTCATTCTAAATAATAGCTTTGCAGTTTAGAGTAATCTTGGATGTAGGTCCTTGCTTTCATGACTTTGAATACTTCTTTTCAGCTCCTCTTGCCTGTAAGGTTTCTTTAGAGAAATCAGCTGATAGTCTTATGGGAATTCCTTTGTAGGTAACTGTCTCCTTTTCTCTTGCTGCCTTTAAGATTCTCTCCTTATTGGTAAGTACGAAATAGACGGGGGAGGTTAAGAATAGTATGGGAAATGGAGAAGCCAAAGAACTTATATGTATGAACCCATGGACATGAATTAAGGTGGGGGAATGCTGGTGGGAGGGATGGTACAGAGTGAAGGGGAATAAAGGGAAGAAAACAAATGGGACAACTGTAACAGCATAATCAATAAAATATAATAATAATAATAATAATAATAATAATAATAATAATAAAGAAAAACAGCAGGGTTTCTATCTGCCAGAGAGAGACAGCTAGAGACACAGAGAGCCTCTTAGAAGGCCAATGCTCCAGCGGATGGAGGGCAGAGTGGACTAGGGACAGCTGAGGAGAGTCTGGAGTTAGTGGCTTTGAGAAGAGAACTCAAGGATCAGTAGCCAGCATCCTTGTGCTGAGTCATTTTCCATACTTCAGAAGCCATCTTTCTCAGGCAGAGCACTCATTTCCAAGTGACATCAGCCTGAGGGGAAGCAATAGCCCTGCCCACAGAAATTACCCTGCTCCACTCTGTGGAGCTCAAGCCAGGCCACTGATTACAGCTTGCTTAGTTTAACAACTAAAGCTGAAAATACAAAGAAGGAGCCAAAATGTGAAGAGAAAGAAACAGACATCAAATAAAACAACAAGAGAATACCCCAGAAGAACTAGATGAAATGGAGGCAAGCAATTTATCAAATGGAGAGTTTAGAGTAATGATAATAAGGATACTCAACCGCATGAAAAAAAGACATAGAAACCATAACAAAGAACCAGTCAAAAATAAAGAATGCAATTTCCAAAATAAGCAATACACTGCAAGGAATAAATGGTAGGTTAAATGAAGCAGAGGACTGAATCGGTGATTTGGAAGACAAGGAAGAAAAAATACACACAGGCAGAGCATCAAATAGAAAAAAAGAATTTAAAAAAATGATGGGAGCTGAAGAAACATTTTGGACAACATGAAGCATAACAACATCCAAATTATGGAAATACTAAAAGGAGAAGAGAGCTAGCAAGGGATCAAGAACCTATTTGAAGAAATAATGATGAAAATTTTTCTAATCTGGTGAAGGAGAAAGGTACACAAGTCCAGGAAACCCAGGGAGTCCCAAACAAGTTGAACCCTCAGAGGCCTACAGTGAAACATATAATTAAAATGACAAGGCTAAAAGACAAGGAGAGAATCCTAAAAGCTGCAAGAGAAGAGCAGGTAGTTATGTACAAGGGAGCACCAATTAGACTGCTATCTGATTACTCATCGGAAACATTTCAGGCCAGAAAGGAGTTGTGTGCAGTATTCAAGGTGATGAAAAGCAATGACCTACACCCAAGGCTAATTTACTTAAAATTAAAGGAATTATGAGGAGCTACTCAGACAAGAAAAAGCGGAAAGATTTTGTTAACACTAAACCAGTATTGCAACACACATTAAAAGGCTTGCTTTAAGAAGAAGAAAAAGAGATAGAAAAAAAAAGAGAGGGGAGAATAGTCTAACAATAAAATGGCACTACACCTGAATCTATCAGTAATCCCCTTAAAGGTAAATGGCTTAAATGCTCCAACCAAAAGGCATAGGGTAACTGAATAGATAAATAAACAAGACCCATATATATGCTGCCTCCGAGACACATCTTAGGTTGAAAGATACACAGACACTAAAAGTGAAGGAATGGAAAAAGTTATTTCATGCAAATGGAAAAAAAGGAAAAGTGGGAGTAGCAGTGCTTATATCTGACAAAATAGACTTTAAAACCAAGGATGTAGAATGAGACAAAGGTCACTATGTAATGATAAAGGGAACAATCCAACAAAAGGATATAACCATAGTAAACATTTACTCTCCCAACATAGGAGCTCCTAAATATGTAAAGCAAACCTTGATGGACATAAAAGGAGAGACTGACAGAAACACAATCATACCCAGGGATTTTAACACCCAATGACTTCAATGGTTAGATCTTCCAGGAAGAAAATCAACAATGAGACAGTGGCCTTAAGCGACAGACTAGATCAAATGGATTTAATTGACATCTTCAGAGCATTTTACTCTAAAGCAGCAGAATATACATACTTTTCAAGTGCACATGGAATGTTTTGTAGGATAGACTACATGATAGGACATAAATCTCAATAGATTTAAGATGATTGAAATCATATCAAGCATCTTCTTTGACCACAATGCTATGAAACTAGAAATCAGTCTTAAGAAGAACACTGAAAGATATGCAAAGACATGGACTAAATAATGTGCTATTAAACAGTGAATGGGTCAACAACAAGACCAAGGAAGAAAAGATAGCTTGATACAAATGAAAATGAGAACATAACAATCCAAAATCTGTGGGACACTGGGAAAGCATTCCTAGAAGGGAAATTAATAGCATTACAGGGCTATCTCAAAAAAACAAGAAAAAGCTCAAATAAACAATCTAACTTTACACTTAAAGGGACTTGAAAAAGAACAACGAAGCCCAAAGTGAGTATAAGGAAGGAAATAATAAAAGTCAGGGCAAAAATAAATGAAATAGAGTCTAGAAAACAATGCAAAAGATCAATGAATCCAAGAGCTGGTTATTTGAAAAGATAAACAAGATCGACAAACCTTGAAACAGACTCATCAAGAAAAAGAGAGAAAGGACCCAAATAAATAAAATCATAAATGAAAGAACAGAAATAACAACTGACTCCAAAGAAATACAAAGCATTGTAAGAAAATATTATGAACAACAATATGCCAACAAACTGGTCAGCCTGGATGAAATGGATAAATTCCTAGAAACATATCATCTTCCAAAACTAACACAGGAAGAATCAGGGAATCTAAACAGACAGATTACACCTAATGAAACTGAAGCAGTAATAAAAAACTCCCAACAAACAAAAACCCTGGATCAAATGGCTCACACAGTTAATTTTTACCAAACATTCCTAGAAGAACTAACACCTCTCCTTCTCAAACTATTTCATAAAATTCAAGAGGAGTTAAGGCTTCCAAACTCATTTTATGAGACCAGCATTATCCTAATCCCAAAACCAGATAAAAACACTACAACAAAATAAAATTATAGGCCAATATCCCTGATAAATGTAGATGCTCAAGTCCTCAACCAAATATTAGCAAACCAAATACAACAATGCATCAAAACAATCATACACCATGATCAAGTGGGATTTATTGTGGGAATGCAAGGTTGGTACATTCCCAAATCAATAAGTGTGATTCATCACATAAACAAAATGAAGGATAAAAACTACACAATCGTATCAATACATGCAGAAAATGAATTTGATAAAATCCAGCACCCATTTATGATAAAAACTCTCAGCAAAGTGGGAGCAGAGGGAATATACCTAAAATAATAAAGGCCATATATGATAAACCCACTGTCAGCATCATACTCAACAAGCAAAACTACAAGCATTTCCCTAAATACTGGGAACAAAACAGGGATGTCTACTTCCACCTCTCTTATTTAGCACAGTACTGGAAATCCTAACCATAGCAACCAGACAAAAAGAAGAAATAAAAGGCATCCAAATTGGAAATGAAGTAGTAAAACATCAGAAAGGCAAATAGAACTAACAGAAAGGCAAATTAAGAAAACAATCCGGAGTTCCGGCCAAGATGGAGGCATAGGCAGTTGCACTGTGCTTCCTCGCACAACCAAGACTGAAAACAACAAAGATTGAGAAACAATTAACAACCAGAACAGAGGGAAATTAATTGAACAGAAGTCGGGCTCCAGTACATCCAGACCGGTAAGGAGCGGCGGAGTCGGGAGGCCTGCGAAGTGGGGTCGAGAGGCGCTGGCTGGCAGGCGCGGGTGCGCAGGGCGCAGACG
>PVIA01010394.1:0-52185 GCA_004024845.1 Tonatia bakeri | reverse complement strand
TGCAGATTAAAACCACAATGAGGTACCACTTCACACCAGTCAGAATGGCCATCATAAGCAAAACAACAGACAACAAGTGTTGGAGAGGTTGTGGAGAAAAGGGGACACTAGTGCACTGTTGGTGGGACTGCAGACTGGTACAACCACTGTGGAAAACAGTATGGAACTTCCTCAGAAAACTAAAAATGGATCTGCCTTTCGACCCAGCAATTCCACTGCTGGGACTATATCTTAAGAATCCTAAAACACCAATCCAAAAGAACCTTTGCACCCCCATGTTCATAGCAGCACAATTTACCATAGCTAAGTGCTGGAAGCAACCTAGATGCCCATCAGTAAATGAATGGATCAAAAAACTATGGTACATTTACACAATGGAATTCTATGCCACAGAAAGAAAGAAGGACCTCCTACTCTTTGCAACATCATGGATGCAACTCGAAAGCATTATGCTAAGCGAAACAAGCCAGGCAGTGAAAGATAAATACCGTATGATTTCACCTTCAACAGGAACCTAAACAACAAAACAAAGAAACAAGCAAAATATAGTCAAAGACACTGCATTAGAGGACAGGCAGAAAGTGACCAGAGGAGAGAGAAGAGGGAATCTCAGGAGAAAGGGGGAAGGGTTTACAGGAACAAAGTTAAAAGACACATGGATAAAAACTAGGGGGAGGGTGGTAATGGAAGGGAAGTTGGGAGGGGGGTGGGTGGGCTTGATTGGGAGTAAAGGGGAGAAAACTGTACTTGAACAATCATTAAATTGGAAAAAAAAAAGAACACAAAACTTGGTCTCAGTTCAATAACAGTTTCCAGTCAAATGTGTTAATAAACATTTTAATCTTTAAAAAAAAAGAAGAGAAACATTTTGGTTTAACATGTTCTTTTCTTATCACTATTCTGTGCAAGCCTCAAATTTACACTATAAACTGGAAGGCTGAACATTTTTCTTTCTATGGTCTGAATGGTAAGTATTATTTAAAAGTGCTACTATATTACACAGATTAAATGAAATCCAAACATTATTATCTGAGGACGGCTAGATCAGTATTTGTTGGTAACAAATTATGTTCCCCTGGCAGTTGCAGAATTTACCTGATAATCTGTAGTTCCATCCCATGCTTCAGCAGTGATTTGGCGGCCACCAAACCACCGTCCATCAAGGGTTTGAATACAATGATCAGCCTCCTCTGGATTCCTGAAGGATACAGAGGCTACACCATCTGGATGTCTCTAAAAAGACAAGGAACAAAAAGAAGGAATAAATGAGAAAATTCAAAATAAAACATACACATTCGACAAAGCAGTTAAGTAGTAGTGTTCTTTCTGATAATGTGAGTTAAGATTCTATATATGAAGACTTTCTTCCCTTTTACCCCATCCAGTGACATGCAGCTAGCCTTAACTTAATTGTTTTTAGCAAGAATGAAACATGACGACCTTGGAAATGTTTCTGCTGACAACACTGTGTAGGACAGGCAAGATAGCATAGACTCTACATGGAGACTCCAAAGTTGAACAGCCCTGGGATTCAATCCCTGGCTCTGCTACTTAACAGCTGAGTGACCCTGGGCAAGGTGCTCAATCTCTAAACCTTCAGTATCCTCATCTGTAAAATGGGTATAATAGTACCCACCTACCTCAAAAAATTGAGGATTAAATGAGGTAACATGTAAAGTAGCTTGTAGTACACAATAAACAGTGACTCTTTTTTCGTTATGCATTAATTTTGGAAGTAAAAAAGGGTGAGAAGGGGAACGTACAAGAAAATATATTTTTCTAAATTGTTCTTCTCCAAATATAGAGGAGAATCATTCAAGAGGGGGTAAATGTGGATAAACATGAAACTGTAAGATCTCACACATTTTTCATGTTCCTTCTTAACCTGATCAGATACTCTAGAGTGATGATAAAGGGAAATAATCACAACATTCCAAGTCTATCAAAGTCTTGACTTACAATCCATGTCCATCTAATTATTGCTAACAGATGACTACCACCAAATAGACCTACTATATAAAAACAATCTAAAATTTGGGGCATACTGACATCTGGTAATAACTTTTAACTGGAAGAATGATTGCTTTAGAAATGTCCAAGCCATCAACTTACATCAAATAGAAGGAGCTTCTTAATTTGTCCAAACTTTGAACACTCTACTCGAAGATCTTCTCTGATCTCATTCAGCACCAGTGGATCATCCTGCAAAAATACATGATTCAAACGAGTTTGCCCCTTTCTTTAAATATAAATCTAGAGAATTTAATTTCTTGCTTTGATATACCAACAAATAAAAAAGGTTTTGCTCAGTTATGTTTGTCTGTAGTCTACAAAATTTAAAAGAAAATCAAAATCAAATGAACTTAAAGTTACATGACTGCTGCTACTACCACAGGTCTGCCCTGCTTTTAAGATAGAGGGAATGGGCAACTATAGGAGGCAGCAGTAGGAGTGTACAATGGCAGAGAAGGGAGAAAGGAAGTGGACTGGAAATCCCAAATAACAGCAGCTCTAAAAGCAGGAGAAGTCCTGTGGCACCTATTAAGTCAGATACTGCATGGGCATGAATGACTGTGCCAATGAGAGCCCTTTGCTGTGTGTTTTGCATAGATTCCTATTCACAGAAATGTTCTAATGGGGAAAGATATATCCCTTTTATTGACTAAGTGTTCTAAGATTGTTTGTTGTGCTTCCAAGATTCTATTTTAACTCACGGAGTAAACCTCCTTTATAAAGATTCCTGTTCATCTTGTCTCCTACACATTGCAGCACAACCACACAAATAAGGAGCTGATATTAAGCACACAATAAAACATGTTTTTAGCTGTTGCTTTCTTGAAACTACAATCTGTTAAAAATATTCAAACACTGTTGCTTAAGTTCAGGTGGACACCCCCTCCTGCCTCCATGTCTCCCCACCAATAAAAGGCTTTAAGATTTCCTATAGGAATTATGAAATCTTTCACTAAGTCACTATGCATGAAAAAGACTCATAAATGTTACACTGTCAACCTGAATTGCAACTACATGCAAGTATAAACAAGTATGTCCTACCTAGGAACTTTTTAAAATATTTTTTAATTTATTTTTAGAGACAGGGGCAGGGAGGGAGAGAAGTACGGATACAAGAGAGAAACATAGATTGGTTGCCTCTCAATCTGGCACCAAACCCACTACCGAGGCATGTGTCCTGAAGCTGGGAATCAAACTGGTGACCTTCCGCTTCACAGGAGGATGCCCAGCCAACTGAGCCACACTAGTCAGGGCCCACCTAGGAATTTCTATTGAAGTACAAGACATACATTTAGAAAACATTTAAATTCATCTAACTCAGAGGTTTTTATATTCCTCATTAACAACAACAAAAAACGCAAAAAAAGTCCAGAAAGTGGCTTTTCCCCTTCTACAGTTCTCAAAAGGCAAAAAAAAAAAAAAAAAACTGGTAAGCAGTCATTAAGACAAAACTTAAAATAAAAAATATCCTACAAATCTGTGGCTTCTGAAACTACAGCTGGAAGGACTCTGGATTTCCCTCACTTATAAATTCTAATTTTGGAGAAGAGGCTAATTTGTTTTATATGTAATTATCGGAACTGAGAGGAATGGGGAATGGAACATAAAAGTCATTTGGTAAAGTCATGTGGTAGCTTTTTAGTACATGTGTGTGTAGTTAGCTCCTAGCAGACTGTGTGCCTTCTGAAGGCAGGAATCATGTTTACATGAGTTTTCTATGCCTCACAGAACATAGCACTGTCTTTTACACATAGTGAAAAGTCGTTAGAAGCTTTGTCAAAGTTTCATAAACTATTCCTAACACCTCTATTTTATTCACTAAGAGAAATCAGGATTATATTAAAAACAAACAAAAAGTATTTCAAAATACTTAACAATTTAAGTGTATTCCATTGGGGGAGAAGGAGAACACTGTCTTTATTTCTATATTAAAGTCTAATGCTTTTCCTACGAGGATATTAAATTTTTGCCAGTCTTCCCAGATTTCCATTTTTAGTTATACCAGTTTGAAAATAATTAATGTATCTTCACTGCTTTATAGTATCCTGAAGCTTAAAGATAATTAATAATCCCCCGGTCTAGGAAAACTCCCAAACATACCTAAGCATGGAAATTTTCTAAAGACAACACTTTGCAAGCAACAGACCGGAGACTAAAATCAGACTGATACACTGAACCCTCCTGCAGGGTGCAATGCTCATAACTTTCCAGGATGGTGTAGTGTTTTGTTTTCCTAACAAAAAACAGGTCATATTTCTTATTTTGCTCTAACCTAAACTTACACTGTCCAAGATGGTGGCCATTAACCACATGTGGCTGGTAAGTACTTGAAATGTCACCAGTCCAAATTGAGTTGTGTTACAGGTGTGAAACAAACATTGTATGTTGATGCTTTAGTACCAAAGGGGGAAAAATACAATATAGTTCATTAATATCTTGAGTAATGCTGAAATTACATTATTTTGAACAGATTGGGCTAAGTAAAATCCATTATTAAAATTTCCCTTCATGTAGCTCAGTGGATTGAGCACAGGCCTGTAAACCAACGGGTCACGGTTTGATTCCCAGTCAGGCACATGCCTGGGTTGTGGCCTGGGTCCATGGCAGAGGGTGTGCAGGAGGCAACCACACCTTGATGTTTCTCTCCCTCTCTTTCTCCTTCCATTCCCCTCTCTCTAAGAATGGATATATAAAATCTTTTTTAAAAAATTCCCATCTTTCATGTTACATTTTTATTGTGGCGATTATGAAAGTTTAAATTACACATGTGGCTCACATTATGTTTCCGCTGGACAGTAGTGGTATAGACAGTGAGAAACCTACCTTTGCATCTGAGTTTTAATTCTTCATTTCTTTTATTTTTTAAGATTTTATTCATTTATTTTTAGAGAGGGAAGGGAGGGAGGGAGAGAGAGAGAGAAACATCAATGTGCGGTTGCTGGGGGACATGGCCTGCAACCCAGGCATGTGCCCTGACTGGGAATCGAACCTGCGATGCCTGGTTCGCAGCCACGCTCAATCCAATGAGCTACACCCACCAGGGCTAATTCTTCATTTCTTGGTGTTCAAATTGGCCAGGCAAAAAATTTAAAATAAGGCTTTGAATTAAATACTGAAAACCCTCTGAAGTTACACTAAAAATATTAACCTTCCCATTGTTCATCCTGATACCAAAGACTATTTTTAGGTATTTTGCTTCCAACACTGGTCACCTATATGGAAGAAAAATATATTCCACTCCCCAAATCTGACTTCTTTTTCACACCCCAGGTAACCTGAGAATTCAGTTTTTGTTTTCAGTGAAAAGTGCAATGATAATGTTTATTCTTTTTTAAAGATTTTATTTACTTCTAGAGAGAGGGGAAAGAAGGGAAAAGGGGAAAGAAACAATAATGTGTGACAGTAACATCGAGGCAACTGGAGCCTGGCCTGCAACCCAGGCACATGCCCTCAATGAGAATCAAAACCATGAACCTGAGGACTTGAATGGGAGTAAGGGGGCGAAAACTGTACTTGAACATTCATTTAAATTAAAAAAAAAATGTAGGCCCTGGCTGGTGTAGCTCAGTGGATTGAGCGCGGGCTGCAAACCAGGCATCACAGGTTCGATTCCCAGCCAGGGCACATGCCTAGGTTGCAGGCCATGTCTCCCAGCAACCACACATTGATGTTTCTCTTTCTCTTTCTCTTTCTCTCTCTCTCTCTCTCTCTCTCTCTCTCTCTCTCCCTCCCTCCCTCCCTCCCTCCCTCCCTCCCCTCTCTAAAAATAAATAAATAAAATCTTTAAAAAAAATGTATACTCATAAAAAAAAAAAAAAACCATGAACCTTCGGTTTGCAGGCTAGTTCTCAACCCAGTGAGCCACACCAGCCAGGGTGATGATGTCCATTCTTAAAATTAATATAGAATCACCAGTCAAATCAACCAATCCGCCCAAATGTCCAATGAAACCAAGTTTTCCTGTTGAACAGGTCTACAACGAGTTATATAATGTCTATGCCAACGGTGTCCAGCAAAACTACCTGTGGTGACAGAAACAAATATCTGCATTATCCAGTATAGTAGCTACTGGCCACTTGTGGCCAGTACAACTGAGGAATTAAATTTTTAGTTTTATATCATTTAAATTAATTTAAATTTAAATAACCACATGAAGCTAGAGTCTACTATATCAGACAGATCTACACTGATACACTTTGAGGTTCACCCAAAGAGACACTGAACAAAAAATAAGATTGTCTGCAGTCACTCTGACTGACAGGCTCTCATCAAGCTCAGCAGACTATAGAAGACCTTGGTCAAGACAGATGGGCAAACAAGGACAGCACCAAGGTTTTCTTTATGTGAAGAAACTGAAGTCCACTACTGCCCTCCCAACCTTGGTGGCATAAATGCCTAAAAAGGACACTTTCCTTTATTTGCGAAGATGCTAAACAGAAAAATGTTTTATCCACCTAGCAATGAAAAATACTCTGCCTTGTGAGTAACAGCGGTTTCATTCAATTATTAATTCACTTTTTCTTCATATAAATACCAAGGGCCTATTAAAAAGTATATAATGAGAGCCTACTGTGTGCCAGGCCCAATTCTGAACATGGGGAAGAGTAACAGCCATCAAACAAGATAGACAGAGCCCTGGCTCTCATGAGCTCACATTCTAATAGAGGAGATCTAACTATTTCAGACAATAATAAATGCTATGAAGGAAACCAAGTGGGATAATATAAAAGCTGTATAACTCTCAAATAAAATTTACACTAAACCAGTAAGGGTGATGTTTTTGTTTTAAAACCATCAAGAATTTACAAGCATGAAACTTCTATTCTTAAAAATATTCACTGGAGGGAATTTCTAGGAGTCAAGGTAGAATAAATGTGGCTTTTTGGAAGAAAGAATATTTGTTAAGGTAGAAAAGCTACGTCTGGCCAGCGTGATAGCTAGACTCAAATAAGGAGTCTCAGTGGGCAAGGCAGGAGGCGGAAGCAGAAAGAAAAAACAATGTAATTAACATAACAGATTCCTACTTGCTGAGGTTCCAGATACTCTCAGTTAGGTTTGCACTTATGTTCACACTGAAGTGTTAGGAGTATGGAATATGTGAGTTAAGGACTTCAAGCCATAAATATTAATAGGTCTCGTAATTTAAAAAAAAGTTATTTACTAATGGGGTAAAATGATATGAATCGTAGGCAATTCTGGAGTTGTACCTAGTAGACTAAATACCACGACCCATCTATGAATTCTTTTTAAAGCCCAACTGGCAAGGACTGCATTTCAAAACATATTTAGTGTGCATGTGTACATGTGTCTTTAAAACATACTTCATTATCACTGTAAGTCTAAAGCAGCTCTGGTATATTGAATATTTCTTTTTTTAATATTTATTTTTTCAGAGAGAGGGGAAGGGAGGGAGACAAAGAGGGAGAGAAACATTGCTCAGTTGCCTCTCGCACGTGCCCCCAACCAGGGATGGAAAACGCAACCCAGGCATGTGCCCTGGCCAGGAATTGAACCAGTGACCTTTTGCTTTGTGAGACGATGCCCAATCCACTGAGCCACACTGGTCAGGAGTAGCTCTGATATGTTCAAGGTTCTTCAGTACTTTAGTCAGAAGACACACCAAAAATCATGAATAGACCAAGTGTATCTTCCCAATGATCTTAAAAGATATACAGACTCCACAGGTGCACAGTAAACCTGATCACATCACTATTCACCCAGGTGGAGCCTGACAGACAATCTGGGGAGCCAGTATGTAAGGGGGCTAAAACGATACTGCCATTCTGACTGTGTTTAAATGCACAAAAGGAACAAGAGTAGGTTTTGGTTGCAACTACATCATTTGTAAGCCTGGAATTTTACATTATGAACATTTTTTGTAACTTATATGTAACTCATTAGTTTCAGAATCCAGGAAGATAATAAAGAATTGTTCTTCTGCAAATAATCCCATTGGTTTATGCCAAAAGGGACAGATAAGGACAAGAAGCAGAATGCAACATGAGGTACCCTGATAGCAAGTCACATTCCTTACACCCCTTTGGTAGCTCTTCTTCCTTTATTTGCTTTCTTTTGTTGTTCTTGGACTTTCACATGGACATTAATAGTATAAACTCCACCTAATAGCCACTAAAGACTTTTGTAAAAATTAGATCCCAAAAAACAAACTTCAATATTTAAAAATGAACTATATTTCACTGACCTAAGGAGGCTAAGGACTAAACTTTTAGTTCTAAAGTGAAGTTTTCACTTCCAAATGTGAAACTGGTCCTTCCCAACAAAACAAACTCGTACTTGTTGAATTGCACAAGCAGCTACCATAAATCTTTTAATGATTATATTTTTGATAATTTCCTATACCAAGTAATTGCCATTTGGGGCCACAGTATGGATATTAAACAGTCTTACCTACAATACAATTAAAAGAACACTGGGGTAAACATGGGAAAATCTGAAAACTTTGATACTTGACTACATTCTCCCACCTTGAGGACTACATGAATGTGCAAGACACAAAACGGAAAGATGGGAGGAGGCAAGCTCTGGGCTCCCTTGAAAGAAGGTATATCAATGCTTCTATCAGTAAGAATTCTGTACCCTACCTCAAAATCCATAGGATGGAACATATTTTTGATGATGACGACTCGCTCATGGCGCATTCGGGATGGCGCATCCCTTCTCTCAGGTCTCCAATCCAACTGCCTAATGCCATAAAGTAGAAATAATCTTTTATTGAGTATTTAATAATGATAATTTTTTATTACAAAATAACAATGTATATTTTAGTCACAGTTCATTCAGAGAACTTTCTGGAATAAAAATAACGGGTAGGTGAAAGATGGACCCAGTATCTGAAATGCCTGAAATATACAGGGTGGGGCAAAAGTAGGTTTACAATTGTGAGTACGTGAAACACAGAGTTTATTCTTATATTATTATTTACTGTATTATTTTCCACATGAACAGCTGTAAACCTACTCATGCACTTCCCTGTATATTTTTTTCAGAACTGCTGTCTGGTTACAAATATTCCAATGAGATTCCTCAATAACTGCTGATTTTTCAGTATGTAATTGTATTGGTTTTTAGGCATTTTATGATTATGACAAACTGCACTGAAATATATAAAACTATTCATTCTTTATTGTTACAATCTTAAATTTTACTGATAATGTTTATAAAAATCGTAGGTATCTATTTTAATTATCCCTGTAAGAACTATTGGACATCACAACTAAATGCTTTTATGACCATTTTATCAACAGTTTAAGCAGTGTTAAAAGTATTATCAGAACTCACTCTGATAAAAGTACCTAGCATTTTGGCTAATTTCTTAAAACTAGCATATGACAAAACACATATTAAACAAGTGAATTAATAGAAACTTGATGGCATTATGTATATACTACATGTGATACACAGTAAATACAATGAAAAAACCTATCATTTCAAATTTGTAATTTCTACTACAAACCTGTATGTAAAAATTTAGCTCCTGGTGTAGCCGATTTCAACTTACATTGAAAATTAACTAATGGCTCTAGTATACAAGCCTATACTATCTTACTTATTCTGATGTTCAACATCTTCCGAAGACATGGCTGTCTTATCTCATTTAAGCCCCCACTGCATTATAAACGAACACCCCAGAAAATGAAAAACACCACTGCTGCCAAATCATCCCATGGTACAGATCCCTGAAGGTTCTTGATGACCTAATAAAATTCTTTAAAGATAATTTGTAGCCATGTTTGATAGAACAAAACTTAGGTGCCTATTACCAAAAGCATACTCTAGAATATTTACATGAAATCTTTCAAAGAGGAAAAGAAATAACACAAACTTTTGTTGCTGAGACAGCTTTTTCTTATAGTCCTTGCACTTCTTCTTCTTCTTCGAGGCATCATATTCCCCCTTCAGTTGAAACTTTGCTAACTCAACATGCAATTTGTAGCCTCGAATTTCATCTTCATCCAAAAGTTTTAAGGCGAGATCCACAGATTCTCTCTTTAAAAAGGGAAAGCAAGACACAGTCAGTAAGGCAAAGACTGAAATAAAACTTCAGGAGTTCTTTTAGATGAATGATGACTAGACATGCAATGATTTAAACACACCTAACCACTTTGGGATAAGGAACTCTAGAATGCATACCAGGAAACCTGCATTCAAGACATAGCTGCCCCCAACCAGCCATGTGAACTCGGGTACGTTATTCAAGCTCCCTGAGCCCCAGTTTTTTCATCTGTAAAAGGGGAATAGCAATGCCTTCATCACAGGGTTCCTAACAAAATTAAATGGAATACATATTAAGGATAGTGACTGGCATATGGCAATTGCTAAATAAATTACACCATTATTGGAGTAGTTTTGCTTCTTGGACTCTTCATTTCTCAACTACAGAATAAGGCAAATGAACTTGCATGATTTCTAAGGTACATTCTAGTTTTAAATTTCTAAGATATTCCTTCTTAAAAGACCAGATGGCTCAAGGAACAGGGAATAGCATAGCCAGCCTTTAATTTTTTTGTTCACCAATTAAAATGTAGGTCTGTAACATGATGGGAAGTAGATGATGATTATCTGACAGCTTGCACATTAGACACATTGAGGATTCTGGGTCCTATATAAGAGGGGCAGTTAGTTGTCAGTTCTACAGTCAAAAATCTGAGAAACTGAAGAGAACACAAAAGGAGAGCTGAACACAGCTGCATAATGTAATATGGATCCTGGAGCAATTAACTATATCCTTCTGGAATTCAATTTACTGGTCTGCCATTCTTACACTTTTATGGATCATAAACTGCACACACACAGTCTCAAAACCCCACTTTTTATTTTAAAATCCAATCAAACCCCTAAGAACCTGTTCACAGATTTTTAATAATCCTTGTAAAACTCTCCATTTGAAAATTATATAACTACCTTCTATAATGGTCACACACATGTCCCATTCCCACCATGTTCAAGAACTAGGTCAAAACCTTCTCTCCCAAAAGGCTGTCAGCTTAATCCTACCCCCTTCTGATTTCATTGAAATGCTGTATACACACAACACATCTGTGCTGTTGGTACTGCTGTTTTATCACTTTGATTTTGCTTCACAATTATTTTCAGGTTCTATGACATGTGTATGTCATCATCATGCCCAGCTCTTTATACCCTGCAAAATGGGTAGCACCCATTTCTAAGATGGTAGGTGTTCCAGAGAAATGATGAGTGCCTTTAACACTGAGCTTTTCCTGTGCATTTATGATACCATAAATACAGTTCTGCAAATTTCTGTTAATACCATTCTCTCCCATTAAAATATATTCTGAAACAGTAAGCATAAGCTATTATTTTATGGTGTAACTGAGGGGTTAGACAACTTCTTTTGTATAGAGCCAGTTAATAAATATTTTAGGCTTTGTGGGCCACATGGTATGTGCTGCAACTATTCAACTCTGCTGTTAAAATATGTAAGCAGTCATGGACAAATGGGTAAATGAATGAATGCAGCCATGTTCTAAAACTTTTACTAACAAAAACAAGTAGTGAGCTGCAGTTTGCTAATCCCTGGTCGAATTTGTTCAGATGGGCAAATAAAATATTACTGGCTTTCTTTCCTTCTGTATTTTTTAAAATGTGTTGTGAATTGATTATAGGCATACACTCTGAAAGAGATCTTTGCAGTGAGAATTCTTTGAAGACGAAAGCACTTCAGTCATATAACTTACATAATACTCTGACCTGATACTTCATTTTCTTAGACGAATAAGTGAAAAACCTATCAAAGTGATACATGCAGGCACAATCTAAAACTGCTTGTAGTCCTTGCACTTCTTCTTCTTCTTAGAGGCATCATATTTCGAATAGTTCTTCATCTTAGTAATCATCTATACAAAATTACAGCCCTGGTTCCTGACTTAAAAATGGAGATCAAAGACACTTAATGCAACCATATAACTCACCTTCAAATAACAGCAAAGCCCATCTCCTTTAAGATTTCCTTGATTATCTTTGTAAAGCTTGACTTTAAATTCTTCTGTTTGAGGATCTCTCATAATAATGCCAAACTTGGACATGAGTTGTATAAATTCATCTACTGTAATGTCTGGAGGCAAACCTATTAACATTAGGAAAAAAATTTTTAATGTACAAAGGCATCTAAATAAAGGTGAAGGTTACTTTGCATTCTACAAATTAGAAAACTACAACTTAGATGAGCATAATTTTGATTTTCCAAATGTATGCAAAATCTCACAACTACAAAATTGAGGAAATTTCAAGTTTTAATGTGTTCAAACATACATTAAAATTATGCTTTGCTGAAGCCTTGTAGCAATGAATCCGAAGGGACAAAGTGCCACAAGTTACCTAAACCAGACAAAAAGGATGACATGCAAATTTACACATACTTAATCTTTCTTAGTTTGGTAATAAAAAACAAACATATTCCTCACTAATGTAAACAGTTCAACAAAAAAAAAATGGCACAATAATAAAGACTTTAGAAAAACTGAAAACAAAATACTTTGTGAAAAATATCAAAATCAAGTATTTTCTACTCTAAATCTGTTTAAAAAGGTATACGCACCAGACACATATACATTTGTATTTCTGTCTTCTTCAATATGAAACCATCCTAAAAATCAAAATGAATAAATAAAACACATGCAACAAAAGGTAAAAGTCACAATATAATATCTTGACAATGTGGCAGTGTCTTAAAACTTTCAGGAACTCTTTTACCCTTAGAACAAGATAGACTAATTCAAACCACTGTCTGGCTTTCAAAGTAGTATTTAGATCTTTTGACACATAATTAGTTTCAGAAACCTGTCTTAAGAAAAAGAGCTAGATCATCTTTAAAAAAAAAATATTGAGCCCTGACCATTGGGGCTCATTTGGTTGGAAGTCATCCTGTAAAGCAAGGGGTTGCCGGTTCGATTCCTGGTCAGGGCACATGCCTGGGTTGCAGGTTCAGTCCCTGGTTGGGGTACATACTAGAGGCAACCACACATCGATGTTTCTCCCCCTCTCTTTCTCCCTCCCTTCTCCTCTAAAAAATACTAAATAAAATCTTTTTTAAATTTTTAAATTTAATTTATTGAGATACTGCTTAATTATATAGATTTCAGATATACAATAATACATCATCTGTATAATCTATTGTGTGTTCACCACCCCAAATCAAGTTTCCTTCCATCACCATTTATCCCCTCTTTACCTTCTTCTACCTCTCCCATCTACCTTTCCCTCTGGTAATCACTGCACTGTTGTCTGTGTTTATAAGGTTTGTTTGTTTGTTTGCTTAATCCCTCTTCCTTTTTCCCCCAGGCTCCCACCCCTCTGCTGACAGCTGTCAGTCTGTTCTCTATCAATGAGTCTGTCTCTATTTTATTTGTTAGTTTATTTTGTTCATTTGATTACACTTATAAGTGAAATCATATGGTATTTGGCTTTCTCTGACTGGCTTATTTCACTTAGCATAATATTCTCCAGGTCCATCCATGCTGCCACAAAAGGTAAGAGTTCCTCCTTTTTTATGTCTGAGTAGTATTCCACTGCATAACTGTACCACAGCTTTTTTTATCCACTCACCTACTGATGGGCACTTGGGCTGCTTCCATACGTTGGCTAAGATTCTGATACTACCTTAAAAAAAACCCTCATCCTTGCATTGACTTTAGGCCTTCAGATTAAGTTGCTACTGATGCCAATCTACTGTGTTAGACATGGCCAAGCTGAAGCAAAGTTGACTTAAGTTCAATTCACTTAAATTCAAAAAGTACAAAAAAACCACCTTACTAATAGAAATTTTGATAATCCCTTAATAATAGCTCTATTTCGTAAAGCAAGCAACTAAGGCATAGAATTGAACAGCCCACTCAATGCCCTCAATAAGGTAGTGAGAGTCAACATATGAACCAAAATATTTTTTAAAAAATCATCCCAATGATTCCTTCAAAGCCATTATAATTCTCCAGAAAGTAACTACACACACATTTAATTTGTACACTCATGTTTTCAAGCTAAATTCACTTACCTGATTCAGCCTTTCTCTTTTCTCCCCTCTTTTTGGGATCAGTGGGTTCAGGGGCATTTCTTTGTGGTGGTTCCTCTGCGGGGCTAGCACTAACATCTTGTATATTTGCAGTAGAGCTAGATGCACCATCACTAGAAAAGCCATAATTCGCCTGATAGGTAGCAATGAAATCTTCAGTGATCTGAACAAGAAATTAAACACACATATAGAAAAAATTCTAAATGATTTTCTCCTGTAAAAAGTTTACACTGTATTAAATTATAGGGTATTCAGTTATATACCTTAACATAGAAGTGTTTCTGCAAATAACTGTAGTAACAAAGTATAAATGTAAGAATAGTCACCTTATACAGTTGACCTATAAACAATTGTTCATATGGAAAATAATATAATTAATAAACAATACAAAAATGAACTGTGTTTCACATGCTAACAACTGTAAACCTACTTTTGCCCCACCCTACATATAGAAAATTGTGCATAAAATGATAAAAAACAAACCATGGGCACCTGGATTATCCACACAAAAGTCTGAGATAATACTAAGATTTTTTTTTACTACTAAAATATTTCAAATGATGTTGGCACCTTTCTAGTTATTTTATTTATAAATTACTACTTGTCTATGGTCTACTTGACTAAGGCTACAAGAACATGTAACAAAGGAGTACCAGATAACAATAAAACAGAATAAACCAATAGCCAACCAGTAATCTAACAACAGAATTACTTTTCTTTTAACTATATAGATGCACAAAAATGTATGTACACTGAATATTTATATATCTATATGCACAGAGAACAGTATGGACCTTTGATGTGGTTTATAAATAATGCGGCTAACAACAGTAGATCTAAATCCTTGTTTTAATTTTACCTTGAATTAAATCATATTATTATTCACTGTCAAAACAAGTTAAGAACAATTCAACTTACATCTATCCTCCTGGCTTTTAGGGAAAACAGCACAATTGCGCAATGCAAGAAGTGTAGTTATATCTTCATACCAATCAATGTTATACACACATAGGAATGGGAAAAATTTTAAACTCTAAGTTTTAAGAGATACGGGTTTCCACAGCATAAGATAGAGTCATGAGTTAATCTATTATCAGACTATTTTTTGAATTTAAATATTCATTAGACTGTTTTATACCTTTTTTAAACATTTCAAAAAAATGTTATAATTTTTTTATTGTTTCAAGTAGAGTTGTTTACATTTTCACCCCACCATGCCCCCCCAGCCCCACCCATCCCCACCTCCTACCCTCAAACCTACCCCCTTTGGCTTTGTCCATGAGTCCTTTATACATGTTCCTTGATGGCCCTTCCCCTCTTTTTCTCCATTACCCCCGCCCACCTCCCCTCTGGTTATTGTCAGTTTGTTCTTTATTTCAATGTCTCTAGAGGTATTTTAAAAAGAACTTGGAAGGCTGAAGAAACCAAATGTGCACTGGGCCTGGCACTACAAGAGTGAAATACAATGACACTTGAACAACACAGGGGTTAGGGACCCCAACCCCTCATTCAGTCAAAAATGTGCATAAAACTTTTGACTCCCCCCAAAACTTTACTACTAATAGCGGACTGCTGACTAGAACCTTACTGATAATGTAAAGTTAATTAACACATATTTTGTATATTATATGTACTACATGAAGCTACAGAAAAGAAAATATTATTAAGAAAGCCATAAGAGAAAATACATTTACAGTACTGTGCTACATTTACTGATACCATAAGTTTGTGTTATCTGCTTACAAGATGAAAAAAATGTGCATGTTAAGTGGACCCAATTTAAATCCAGGTTGTTCAAGGATCAACTTTAGTAAATCTAACAATTTGGAGGGATTGGAGCACATACACGTACACAAAATGGTAAAGGAAAAAGTTGAAATAGATAAATTTTAAAGTTCCACAATAGAGACACAGTTTGTTATTACAGGCTTTCAAGTCAATTAGTGTGCTATTGGTATCCTTTTTTCCACCCATGAGATTCTGATTAACAGGATACGTTTACTAAGCAGTTTACAGAACTAAGTCTAACACCAGTTATTTTACTGAAATTAGGCTGATATAAAATACTTAACAATTTCAACACTCTAAACAAATACACACAGATCTTGTCCATCCATATTCTGGGCACCTCTACTCATATTCCTGTGGTTATATGGTTCAAGCATATGCGTCTAGGGACAAAATTTCATAGAAAAGTAGCGGTGCAAAGTTCAACTAGTAATGCTATATAAATGGCTAGTTTTTTTTTAATCAAAAAGCTGCATTTTACACATAGCATATAAGCTAAATATATGAATTCCTAGAATAAGTGAGGTCAGGTCCCTAAAAGTAATAGCTAACAAGTTTGTTCTTGGTGTTTTTCCTCTTTGCAATAAAAAGCAGCCGTCAATGTAATAACCAACTGTGACCTTCACAGATAAAATTACTGAGGCATAGAAGAAACTTTGTAATTAAATTACATTTAAGACATGCCCCTAAAGATTTATGTTCTTTTACACATTGGTTCTGCAACAGCCACAACAAAAAGAAACACGGCTACCATTGGGGGCTCTATCCCAAGACCAGGCAAAGAAAATGAGTCTGGTCCAGGAGCCCGCTCTGCAGTGGCACTGGTGACACACTCTAACCTTAGGGAACCAAGCCTTCTTGTCCAGGTCCCACTCGTAGGGGGTGTCATCCGGCGGCTGCCCAAAAGAATTCGTTTCTCTATCGGGATCTTTCTGGGTGTCTCCGTCCTTGGTGTCTCCATACAATTCTTGCATTCGCAACTGCTCATCAAAGTCGTTGTTCCCATCCAAGTTGTTGCAGCTCATTTTGCCGACTTAGCCTACAGGCAGCGACCAAGCGCGCAAAAAGGCCGAGATAAAGCTAAAGGGGAATAGAGAAAAAGAAGTCGGCCGCGCTTGGCCCGCGCCCCACCGCGCCCCCGCCGCCCCCCCGGCCCGCCTCCCCGCAGCGCCCCAGCAGCCCCCGGGCGTGCGGGCTACACAGCAGCCGCACCGCCCCTTCTCCGCCCGCCTGCCGCGCCTGCCCTGGTGCTCCCCGCCGGGCTGCGCCGCCGCCCACCTGGCTCGCTCCGCCAGGCCTTGGCGCAGCCGCTGGCTCCACAGCGCGGCGGGAGCGCTTGGAGCGCGCACGCGCACCGCTGCCACCGCCTACCGGGTCTGAGACGACCGAACTCCCGCGGCAACGTCAGGAAATGACTTGAGAACGGCGGCCCGCTCAGACTGACGCAGTCGCCTAGTGGGCACGTCGAGACGTCGCGCGTTGCGCCGACACGCCCACATAGGCGTCAACAAGCGCTAAGGCAGGCCAGGGCGCAGGGTACAAGGGACTGAGCGCTAGGGTCGCGTTGCTCCCACACGTAGGTGCCTATGCGGACCACCTTGGGGCGGCAAGTGGCGCGGACTGCTACGGCCCGACGGGGGCAGGGTTGAGTCGGCCGGGGTGGCAGACCAAAAGCATGGAAATATTCTTACCCTGCAGGCGGATGTCGGGGCGCCGCCATCTTGGGGAGGTTCCTGGGGCTGACGGAACTGGATTGTCTTGCTGAGAAAAAGCCTCACCCCCTTTGCCCAAAGGCCCCTCCTCCGTGTGGGGAACGTGTGTTTTACTTGTTTCTTTCTGATTCCGTAGGATGGGTGTTGGTTCTAGTGCGTCTTGATAGCCTAACATCCTAGAATGGAGTCTGAGCCTCCATCGTCGTGAATGAGTGGAAGAAAGTGCGATGGGTGGAAGGATTAGACTTTTCCAAGCCTCAGCCCTCTGCTTTATCTGGTACCTTCCTCAGGCTGGGTCTGTAGAAAGGGGGATGGGGAGGGTAGCAGTTAGTTGCTTGTCTCTTGTACTCCATGATTCAGAGGTGCACAAGCTCCGAACCTGGAATATAAAATATCCAAGTGTAAACACCAGCTTTACTGGCTGACTAACTTCGTTGTTTTACTCTTTCTTTTAGGACAGAATATTTTCCCTTTAAGCAACTTGTTTTCCTCACAAATTACACATATCCTTGAAAATGAAGAGGTGTACAAATTTAAATTGGGCAGATACTGAGTTCCTGCTAAGTGCAAAGCACTGTACTAGGCTCTGGCGACTTAGCTATCAACAAGACAGGTACCACTCTGGGGAGTCACGCTCATGGTGGATGGGAAGTAAGATGGAAGTACTGGATGCTGGTGAATAGCAGTCCTCATTTTGGTCTCAGACACCTTTACACTAAAAAATTACTGAAGACCTCAAAGAGCTTTTGTTTATGCGGTTTGTACT
Source organism: Tonatia bakeri (assembly GCA_004024845.1). Lineage (NCBI taxonomy): Eukaryota > Metazoa > Chordata > Mammalia > Chiroptera > Phyllostomidae > Tonatia > Tonatia bakeri. Next base: position 33,860 of record PVIA01010394.1, on the reverse strand, counting down.
TATCAATATTTGTAAGACTAAAATTAGACAGCCATTTAGCCTTGGTCAGTATGGCTCAGTTGGTTGGAGCGTTATCTGTGCACCTAAAGGTTGGGAGTTTGATTACAGGTCAGGGCACATATCTAGATTGAGGGTTTGAAATCTGGTCAGGGTATGTATGGGAGACAGCCAACTGCTGTTTCTCTCTTTTTTCTTTCTCAAATCAAAACACATGCTTTTTAAAAATAAAAAAAACAGTCGTTTAAAAGTATTATTTCATTTTTTAATATTTTATTTATTTTTAGAAAGGGGAAGGGAAGGAGAAAGAGGGAAACATCAATGTGTGGTTGCCTCTTGTGCGACCCCTACTGGGGGCCTGGCCTGCAACACAGGCTTGTGTGCCTACTGGAAATTGAATCCGAAACACCTTGGTTCACAGGCCGGTGTCAATTCACTGAGCCACACCAGCCAAGACTAAAAGTATTAATTATTTTAAAAATAGCAAGCCCATTATATGTAAATATGTTCATAAACAAAGAGGGTGGGGAAAAGCATGCCAGAAGAAATTATTTCTACTATTTTTTTGTTTCTGAACATTCTAACTCCTCAATCACCAGTTGTGTGAATATGCTTCCCACCATAACAACAATTTTTAAATAGTATCTTGGGTTTTGGGTGTATTTTTTCCAATAACATTTATATTTTATGAAGTTGTTGTGTTGGAGACTGTGGGAGAACTGAACTTGCATGCATTTTTATAGTATAGATAACATGAGTTTTGTTAGGATCATTTAAACATTGCTAAATATTTCTTCATGGGTCCAAAATTGGCATACAGCTGTTTTTGACATTGTGTTACAGGCTCCCATTTCAATCCTGAGTGAGTTCATAAAATAAGTGATAGATAATATGCTACCCAGCCCTACCGCATGTGACACTCTGTATGCCTGCTGTATCCACAGGCTACTCTGAGTAGGTATTCAAAAAGGTTCCTATGCCTATGTCCCATGTGACCCAGCCACCCTAGCCCAAAGGCTGCCCAGAGGTCTGTGAAGTGACTTGGCAGGGTAGCCCTGAATTCTAGACAGTGTAATGAACTGAGCCCATAAGAGCCTCTCCCAGTGAGAGAAATGACTGGAAGAACCAAGAATATGATCAGAGTAGAACAGCAGCAGGGAAGCTTGTGTAGGAAAGGTAATTAGCAGAACAGTGGCCTACTGTGAAGGTCCCTAGAAGTGAGAGGATAAGCTGACACAGTGACAGGGGTCACTGAGTCATCATAACGGGAATGGGGAGCCAAGTACACTTGTACCTAAATGCAGGGGTCCCCAACCTCCCTCCACATACGCTGGCATTACCACCTGAGCTCCACCTCCTGTCCCTCATGCCATCCCCTGCCTGAGCTCTGCCTCCTGACTCCCCCACCCTCCATGCACCCGCACTCCAACCATGGAGAAATCATCTTCCAGGAAACTGGTTCCTGGTGCCAAAAAGGTTGGTGACTACTGCCTAAATGGCATTCTATTTGACCGTGAGACATGACAATTATTTTTAAAGCAATACTATTGTCTCTATGAGGCTTGGCTCCTCTGTTCTTATGTCCTGGTATATGTGTATAATTAACTTCCTAGTAACTGAAGTAATCTGGAAGCATCTCTGTCTTCATAACCTTTTTTTCTAAGGCACAGAAATATTCAAGGTAACAAGCCAAAAGGGGGAACTCATTATTATAAATAAAGGAAGTAACTCCTGAAATTCCAGAACTGAAATGTAGATGGGCCACATGAGGGGCTGCTGGGCGCAGAAATGGAAACAGTCTTGGAACCCAGACAGCTGGCTTATTTCTGAATATCTTCTCCATTCTTCTCTCTGACCTCTATAAGTGGTGATCTGTGCTGTATTCCTGGCCTGACAGGCCACGGCCCTCTTGGTGGATAAAAATACATTAACCTACAAAAGTAGAAACTGCTTGGCCAGAGAAGTCACCTACCTTGAGTAGGAACATTTTCTGGAAAATTACTGAACTATACCAAGTGAAATTTTTAATGGCCTATTCAAGCTAACTCTATGGGAATTTCCTTTCCCCACTTCCTGTAATCTCAAAACTTGGTGAAAATAAAAGTAATTCCTTTTGACAAACAATTGATGGATCTCTGACCTCAAGTGGTTATAACTGCAAAAATTCTTAAACCCAAATTTGCTATTCTTAGTAGGTACACCAGTGTTCAATGTTTGGTGGCACTTTCAACTTCAATGACAAATACTTCCCCATTGGACATTTTGGCTATACCTAAGTTTGTGTCTTTGTTTTGCTGTTTTATAGCATATTATGGTCCATTATTCTTACTCAAGGGTCAGGGTAGACCCTGAGAAAAATTGAGAAGTATGCAAAATTTGTTTTTCAAGTATCCTACCTCTCCTTCCATTTCAAACACCTCCAAAGAAAGGAAGTCTTTCATAGTAACATTTCTGGCACCACAGTAGAGAGTATGAAAGACATTGTGGATATTGGAGCCTACTTGGGAGGGTAATCCTAACAAGGATAATCTGTTAAAAAAAAAAGACTATCCCCTCTAAAAAATCAAAACCATAGTTTTCTTAAAAATATTTTATTGATGCTATTACAGTTGTCCTGGTTTTTCTCCTTTGTCCACTGCTACCCAGCACCCCCATTCCTTCAGGGACTCACCCAACCATTGTTCATGTTCATTGCTGATTGCATATAAGTTCTTTGGCTACTCCTTTCCCTAAACTGTACTTTACATCCCCATGGATATTATGTAACTACCTATTTGTACTTCTTAATCCCCTCACTTCTTCACCCACTCCCACACACCTCCCTGCCATCTGGCAATCATCAAAATACTCTGTATTCATGATTCTGTCTCTGTTCTCCTTGTTTTCTTAGTTTGATTCTTTAGATTCAATTGTTGATTGATATGTATTTTTTGCCATTTTATTGTTTGTAGTTTTGATCTGTTCTTAAATAAGTCCCTTTAACATTTCATATAATAATGGTTTGGTGATGATGAACTCCTATAGGTTTTTCTTGTCTGGGAAGCTCTTTATCAGTCCTTTGATTTTAAGTGATAGACAGTTTTGCTAGGCAGAGCAATCTTGGCTGTAAGTCCCTGCTTTTCATGAGTTTGAATATTTCTTGCCAGTCTCTTCTAGCCTGCAAAGTTTCTTTTGAGAAATCAGATGACGGTCTTATGGGAACTCCCTGTAGGTAACGAACTGCTTTTCTCTTACTGCTTTTAAGATTCTCTCTTTACCTTTAACTTTTGGCATTTTAATTATTATGTGTCTTGGTGTGGGCTTCTTTGCATTCATCTTGTTTGGGGCTCTCCATGCTTCCTGTACTTGCATGTCTATTTCCTTAACCAAATTAGGGAAGTTTTCTTTTGTTACTTTTTCAAATAGATTTCCAATTTCTTGCTTTTTCTCTTCACCTTCTGACACCCCGATGATGCCAATATTGGACCTCTTGAAGTTGTCCAAGATGCTGCTTATTCTATCCTCACTTTTTTGGATTTTTTCCTTGTGGTTCTGATTGGTTGTTTTTTATTTCCTTATGTTCAAAATCATTGATTTGATTCACAGCTTCATCCACTCTACTGTTGTTTCCCTGTATTTTTTCTTTATTTCAATTAGTATATCCTTTGTTTCTGACTGGATCATTTTATATGCTGTTGAGGTCCTCACTAAGTTCCTTGAGCATCTTTATAACCAGTGTTTTGTCCTCTGCATATAGTACATTGCTTATCTCCCTTTTAGCTCTTTCTCTGGAGGTTTTATCTGTTCTTTCATTTGGGCCATGTTTCTTTGTCTCCTTGTTTTGGCAGCTTCCCTGTGTTTGTTTCTATGTATTAGGTAGAGCTTCTTTGACTCTGTGTCTTAGTAGTGTGGCCTAATGCAGTAGGTGTCCTGTAGGGTCCAGTGGCACAGCCTCCCCTATCACTCAAGCTGGGTACTTGAGGTGTGCCCTTCGTGAGAGCTCAGTACACCCTCCTCTTGTAGTTGAGCCTTGGTTGCTTTTGGCAGATCAATGGGAGGGATTTACCCAGCCAGTCAACTGCAAGGTCTGGCTGTGAACCTGACCACCAACCTCTGTCCTGTGTGGATAATCAGCTGTGCAGGGTCAGAGTGGTGGTGTTCTGACGTGGTATGTAGCTGTCCACTGGGTGTGTTGGCCCCGAAGTTTCCCAGGTGGTGCTGGCCAAGGTCAGCCCCCATCTGTGTTGTTTTGGGGCCAACCTGCCTGAGGTATAAACCAATCTGAGATGGTTGCTGCTTGTGCTGGGCTTGGAGATTCCCAGGTGAAGCCAAGCTTTGAATCTAGGCTGTCTGCTAGTGCTGGGCCTGGGGCTCACTGAGGCCTGGTGTTGCTTGTTTGAAAGGATTTAGGAAGTTGTGAAGCATGAGCCAAGACCAGCCATTCACACAGAAAAGCAGCTAGGGTGGGCCTATAAGTTGTTGGGGTGGAGTCTCTGAGGATCTCCAAGGCACATTAAACAGCATTAGCCAGGTTGATGAAGTCTCAGATACGGCACTAGCCTATTGGCTCTGTGCGAGGAGGGTGTAGAAGGGGGACAATGGCCTTTGCACGTCTTGATGCCAGACACCTCAGTTCCTCCTTTTATGCCACTGGTGCTTTTCAAGCTGCTAACTCAGGGCTGGAGCTCAGAGGGAGTGAGTCTGTATAAGTTCGTGTGTGGGTTCTTTCAGAAGAACTTCATGGGGCTTCAGAAGTTTCTTCTACTGACTCAATCCTTGCTGGATTTTGCAGCCAGAAGTTGTGGGGACTTATCTTCCTGGCACTGGAACCTTGGGCTGGGGGGCCTGGTGTGGGGCTGGGACTCCTCACTCCCAAGATATCCCTCCTGAATTTTTTATCCACCACACATGGATGTGAGACCAGCCTGTTCTGCATTTGCGTGCCTCTTGTCAGTCTGGATGGATGTGTTTTCTTTAATTCTGTAGTTGTCAGACTTCCATTCAACTCAGTTTCTGACTGTTCTGAGTGATGGTTGTTCTGTATTTTAGCTGTAATTTTTATGTGATTATGCAAAGAGGCATGCTGTGTTTACCTATGCCACCATCTTGACTGGAAGTCAAAGCCATAGTTTTAATCCCAATTCTTTAACTCTGGAAGGGAGACTGATGCCCTATAAAACTAGGGAATTATTTTATATCAAATCCCTAAGTCACATTGGGATTACTTAGAATGAATAAAATGAAAGTTCTTTGAGCTCTGGTTTTATCAACTGCTAAAAGGTTATCTTGGCTTGTGTGATCTGGTACTTTTATCAAGTTATCTCTGAAATGTTATACTTAGTAGAGAAAAGATGTAATTTTACCCAGAGTGAGGAAAATAGTAAAATATTCAGAATCTTTGTGACTTGAAAATAAATTTCAGGGTTAAAACAGGTTCTCAGTTATATTCTATCAGAAGCATTATTTTTAGAATATGAAGTTACACAAAATTATTTATAACTTTAATATTTATTTGTTTTGCCCCACTTATTACAATAGCCAACTTAAAAGAATACTAATACAATATTAGCACTGCCCACACTTAAGTAAAACAGTTTTACAGAAATGTAAAGCTTAGCATTCATATATATCCCCCTTTTGAGCCACATCATTAGCAAAAGTTTACAACTACATAAGCTATTAAAGAAAGCTCAAAACTACCAAAAGCACACCCCAAAATCAAGTTTTTGAAATTGCAAATTAGCTATCTCTAGTGCCAAACATATGCTTCAGATTGCCCCAAGAAAACATTTTCTGAAATCAGAAATCTAAATCTGATGTCCACTAACAACAGTTGTTGGAAATAACAATTATTAACAAGCTTATAGTGATAGCAAGTAGGAATAGAGGGTAGGAAACCAGAACCTTATATCTGATTTCCAAGGGTAGAGATTAATTAGGTCATACTCTTACTGGACTTAAGCACATTTTAATGAAATCAAGCAGGAAGATGATCTGATAAAAACTACATACCCAGGTGTTAGGGATTTCATGTGGTACTTCTGCATTTTTAAGAAAGAGGGCACTGCTTACCAAAAGAAATGAATTTCCTTAAAGGAGGAATTTCAGACACCAGCAGGCTTGCAGGTTTTTCAACAGGGGTCCATCCTTCTTGGGGAGGTGGACCTCAAAAGACACCATAAACGTGGCCACTTATTTTGCCTGTAAATAAGGCAAGTTTTCCATATTATTTGTGAGAGGGAACGTTTTCCAATTATTAATCGATGGTCGTTGTAAATAGAACTGCATTAAGTCAGTAAGTGTTGACCCAGTAAAGCAAGCTCCTTGCTTCAGATGCTCACTCCTTGCTTTATACTCACTGACCCCAAAACATTTTCATTACAATTGCGCGGTTTACTTATAATGAAATAGAGATTAACAGAAAAGGGCAGTCAAAACCCCTGTGAAGGTTTATTTTTTAGGACTTTGTTTATTAAGGAAAGTGCAGAAGAGATGTTTTTGATCCCCTTTTCATATGCAAGGTGTAATGTGTAGATTTATACCACATAACAAACACAATTTTGTGCAAATCACAGGAATATATGAGTAATTAGAAGCATTATAGATGTGATGGAAACAAATTCGATTTTTAAAAATTATCTTGTTCATTTTATCTTCCCTTCTGTACAACCTCCCTTAAGACCCACCGACATATAAATGTTTCTTTCTACACCTAGTGGGGTTTCACTTTATTTAGAAAGCCCAATAACATTAATGTTTGCACTTTAAAGAAAATCGTGGTTTGTCTTCTACTTTTAAAGGACCTTCACTCCTAAGATTTCAACACAATTTGTAAGCCACAAAAATCCTGACACCATACACCTATGCACAGCTCAGAATCGGATACATACGCTGGAAGGAAAAAATACCATTTTTAATTTAAAAGCTAGACTCTGTCATCTTCCTTCTTCACACTCCACCCAGTGAACAAAGACATACTAGTTTCAGACATCTGCATGCTCCCAGCACCGGGGACCCTTCCCATTACAGCCAGGTTCTCAAGAGGAGTATCGGCAGGAGGAGAGTCAGGCAGCTCTGCCCTGCAACAGAATAACTGAGCTTTAAAATGCTTCTGGAAGGTTTTACTCAGCCAGTAAAGAGCAAAGGGATTTACACAAGAATTGCTGAAAGCCAGAACCCGAGAGAAAATGGTGACAATAAAATGAATGGCAGAGGAGTCCATGTAAGTTTGATAAGTGAATGAACGGTAGAGATACAAAAGGTGATTTGGTAACCAGCAGAGAGCAAACAGAGCCACCAGCACCAACACCGTTTTGGCAATTCTCTTCCGGGATTCAATCTATAAGGGGAAATAAAAATGGCAAAAGAAACAAATCATTTAGCTGGCAGAGTCTTTTAAAAACCATTCTCTAGATTTACATAGAAATGTACAGTCAACAAGCTGGTGTCCTTTTGAACATGCATGTGTGAGATAACTACCTGACACATGTGGGAAGGCAGCCTGTGGCTATAGAATACAGCAAGTTAATTAGCATGGTAATCCCTGTTCTTGGTCTCATTAGCTCTACTTCAGAGACTCCCACCCCTGGTTTTGAGGTACTCTAAAATGTCTCCAATTATCTCTCAAGGAGTGTTGTGGAATTCTGGAAATTTTACTTTAGTTAAAAATAGAGGTATTATACAAGACTGGTTTCATCATATCAGCAGAGGCTGACTAGGTTAGAATATTATTCTGGGGTTTATGAAAGTTGCCAAGTTGGTACCAAAAATTGTTTTTAACCTATAGGAATTCTAACTATGTAGTCAAAAGAATGAAAACTAATTGTGCCTCCTTCATATGTGAAAATAATCCTATACCTATTAATAAGAGAAATTAATCAGATGAAATGAAGATGTTGCCTCTGGTCACAGATAGAGCGAAGATATCTGCTCACATGGGCATTAAATGTGCAACTTTAGCTTTATGAGCACTACTGTTGAACCAACTGAATGGACCAGCTGCAAAAAAAGGCACTGAGCTCTCTGTAAACTGATCAAGAGGTAAATGGAATCATCCCTCTCCACTCAAGAAAGATAGAAATCCTGTTGCATTTTTAAAAAATCAAATGGAACAGCATTTTGGCAACATTCTTTTTATTCTGTTCATATTTACAGAACAGCACACCTGGCTCTTGCAATATATATATATATATATATTTTAATTTCTTGCAACAGTCTTAAATAAGCTTGTGTGAGTCACTGTGTTCTTTTGCCACTGGCACTTCATCCCTGGAGACCACAGTTTACTCATCTCTGTGTAAGTGGTTTGCATTGAATAATGTTATGGCTTCTTGCCAGTTCTATCATCCTGTGTTTTCTACCATTCTGTTACACATTATAAAATAAAAGATGCTTCACTTTATAGTCTCACATTGTGCGATGATCCTTACTATTACAGAGATGAGTAATTTTGACTGCTCCCAAACTTCAGTTGTCCCTTTTCTAATAATAATAGTTCTATCGTTTATTGAATGCTTAACTATGCTAAGCATTTCATATATATCATCCAGTCCCCATCTTCATTTTACAGACAAGAAAACTGAGGTGCAGGGAGGTTAAGTAACTTGCTCAAGATTGCTCAGATAGTATGTGGTAGAGCTGGGATTAAATTCTGGGTCTGACAGACTCCACAGCCCATGATCATAACAAAAATACCATACTCCTATTGTATTTATTCACAGGTGCTAAAGTAGGACCTTTTACTTTCAAATTCATTCATGAATCCTGATATGTACATACCTGCTTGTGAGCATGGCTTTGTTCCTCAGTAGGCATGTTCAAGGTGCTTCGGTAAAGAGTCTTAGCAATCAAAGAATAATAGACAGAGATAATAGAGAGTGGAATAATATAGAACACTAAGAAGCACAGCAGAGAATGTATCTCTTGCAGGAGCCTCTCTGAAACAGGATAAGAAGTACATGATTCAAATGTCGTATTTTTGTTGGGGTCTCGAAAAGTATATACATTTGAAAATATAGCCTCTGGTAGAGCAATTATCATTGACACGATCCAGATGCACCCAGCTTTGGCACAGGTCTTCAGGATGGCATTGGAAGGCTGTCGCTCTAGTGGCTTCACAACTGCCTTGTATCTAGAAATACATAAGCAGAGGCAAAGATCAAATAAATACCAAAATTACAAAATCTTAGGGTTAAAAGTGGTCATTCAGTTCTACCTCCTATCCAAATGTATATAACCAAGTCAACATTAACCACTTAGAATTAGTTATGGTTTTAAATACACATAAGACATCCCGGTTTTTTTATTTGTGCTCATCACCTCTTCCCTTATTCACCAGCGTGAGATTCTAGGTTTGCAAGTTTATAATTTTATGTGTAGATCCTCTGTTTAGGACAAATAAGTTTTTTCCAGCATGATTTTATGTGTGATTGAGAGTAATTCATTGTGTATTACCTTACCTATTCTAAAAGATTTCTTTTTTGTATAAGTGACTGATGTTAAACCTAATTCTCGTTTCTTCCTATACAGGAATCCCATGAGTTTATGCAGTAGAGAGGAGAGGGTTAATTTCTTTCTTGTTCAAAAGTGTTTACTTGTTGCCCAACCCATAGGTAGGTAGATTGGGGTCAAGAAGAGGGTGAAATCAGAAGCCCTGTGTCCATGCAAAGATAGATGTCTTTATTCTAACACATCCACCTTAAAATCTACAGCCTTTAAGTAAATCTGCCCTCAAATATAATATAAAACCAGTCAAAGCAAAGATCTTAAAAAGACACCAAGAAAGCTTTTCCTCATCTCAGATTCCAGAATCTGAAGAAGCTAGCCTTCTGGTACTGCCAGGTATTTATTACAGGTTTCTTGCAGACTTTCCTAAGCATCACTTTTAACATTTAAAGGCTCAATTTTGTTCGTGTTTTCAGTTAGCATTCTACAATAGGAACACAGAAAAACAGTACTTACACTGAAAATATCCTAACTGATCCCAAACACTCTGACTGCCAGAGGTTCTCACATGCTCTATCCATAGAGCTCTAAAAGTTAAACAAGATTATTTTACTTCTCTGAAAACAAGAATGTCATGGAACGCCTATAGAGAAAACACATACAATTAAGTGATGACATTACACTGAGTTACCAGGAAGCCAAAAAGCTCGCCATTTTTCTGCTATTAATTTGATTAATTTCAAATATATTAGATGTATGCAATTTTTTTACTGCTGTCCTGGTAGTAATGCATATGTGGTCAATTTCACACTTAGGTTGGTGTTCTAATGTTGACAATATTGCACCACTAGGATGCACTAATGTATAAAGCATGAATTGTTTTTCTTTGTACCTGAAACAATTTGCCGTAATAACTGGGGGGAAAAAACATCGTTCAAATATGCTTTCAAGCAAACAATTACATTTCAAAGAGAATATATTATCCCTAAAACATACAATTTCAATCTCTCTTCTGATGCTAACACAGGAATTTTAACATTCTTATACCAACTTTTATTTAAAATGCTCCCCGATATTTCAATCTACACCTCGGTTACAGAGTGTAGGAAAAACAGGATAGGAGCCAGTGAATGCTAACTACAAGCTTTTGTTTCTTTTCATATCTTGTTCTCTTTTCTTTTTGCCTCATATCACATCCTGGCAAATGTAACTGAAGAAAGAAACCCACCTGTCAGCGCTGAGAATTGTTAATGTGAACACTGATACACCAACAGAAGTGAGCCGGATGAAAGAGAGCACCTTACATCCAATTCTTCCGAACAGCCATCCTTCTGCAAGGTAGTGGGTTGCATCCACAGGCACACAAGTTAGTAGAAGTAAAAGATCTCCAAAAGCCAAGCTAGTGATGAAAATGTTTGGAACTGTTTGCATGGATTTGGTCTTGAAAAACACTTTGATGAGAATAGCATTTCCAAGGATGCCCACTGAAATGATCACAGCATACGTTATGTAGATGGCACACAATGCTTCTATTCCTGGAGAGTTGTCTCCGGTCCATCCTTTATTCTTGGTATCATTAGGAATGACAGGGCTGGATGATTCTGTGTCATTTGTGATTAAAATTAAAGTCTGATTAGGTGACTGAGGCTGTCTTTGAGGCATTTCTCCTGAAGACTATGCCTTTAATGTTTCTTCTGTTCAGCTCAGATGTTGATTGTCACGTCTAATGCCCACGTCTAGTATTGAGATGGTAAAGGAACAGAGCAGAATGAAAGCAAATTCAAGACATCCAGATACTCACCTCCTTCAGTTATTCTGTGTCTCCCAGCATGCTTGGCTAAGTGCTTACGAATCTGGCACTGAAGAGTGGGAGGTGGAAGAGTTTTATTGACGTTTCTGTGACTGAAGGAGGGGGGTTTGGGAAATGCTCTGCAGTTGCTTGTTCTTCCCTGTTGGGGAATCTTATGAATAACTAGATAATATAGAATAATACCCATTGTTTATTAGAATCACTCTATTTCCCTATCTAACCATGAAGATCTATATAGATTTTGTCACTTTTGTCCTGGAACTCATTCATTTTTCTGCAATCAGAACATGGTTTAATGCACTTCCTTTTACATGGCAAATAAGTATGTATGTCCCCTGAAGCACAGACTTGAATCCACTTCTCTAAGTTTCATATCAGGGAGGTGCTAAAGCAAAGATCATTCACATTTTTACAGGGCTGATATCACCTCTAAGGATGGATAATTCAGGTGACCTGGGCATATCATCTCGCTCTGACACATGGTAATTCCCAACTTTGTGCATATTACTGAGGCTGCACTGCACAACAGCAAAGCAACCTTTAAGAGATGAAAAATGCAGGCAAATTACCAGTTGCTTTGTCTCTAAATGTCCTAATAAAACAGTTTTTACTGTTTTAATACTATATATTTTTAAATGCAATTTAGGGCTTCTCTCTTAAGAAATGGTTGAAATGAACCTGCCTTGTTACAAAACAAAATAACACAGAACATAGTCAAGGTTCTGACACAAAAAAGACTTGTAAGAATTAAAATTGTTCCTTTCAAGTGAGAGAATGACATAGGCTACTCCAGAGATGATGGGCATGTAGATATCAACAGGAGGCAAAAAATCAAGACAATTTACCTTAGTACCAGCAAGAAAAGCCCCGTGTTACAGAAAATGCAAGTATGTGATTTATGTGTGTATGTGGGGTGGAAGGTTGATTAGGAGTTGGAAGCCTGCATTTTAAAGGTATTTAATAATATAACCTGCTAAGAAATATTTTCTGAAATGATCAATTTCAAAGGACAGTCTCTCAACTGTGAGAAACTTCTTGTAGTGAGGTGTTTATAAACATATCCATATAAGAATTAGCCTGGCAAGTGAAATGAAAACCAGCAAAGCATTTGGCTAGCCAATGAACAGTAGTGGCAAACAAAGATTTACTGACAGAATAGATGCAAATTCTACAGGAAAGTGAATTGGATTAATTGAATCAATTATCTGGTTAATTTGAGCCTCTTAAACCACACCTATCCTCTACCCTATTTCCAGAGCTTGAATTACTCAGTTAAATAATTGTTTTGATGGGAATAGGGAAGGGAGATGTATGGATAAACACAAGTCTCTTAGCTTTTATTATATACACTTAAGTAATTTCATGCACTGAACTAGATCTTTTAAGATGTTCTTTACCAAAAATGGCTTTATATGGTTTATATGTTATTCTCACAAAGTTTATGATAAAATCTTTGGGATTCTACATATAGTTTAGGAAAGAACAAACAGTAACTCTCAATTCACACCTCAACTGATGGCCACACAGCAAGAAACAAATCCTACATGTGATTTCCAAAATCATCTGGATTCCAAAGTTCTCAGGCATGCTTTCCATTAGGCTGCAGCCACCAGTCTGGCACTACCAGTCTGCCTCTTATCCTCTTTTTTCTTTCTGGTCAGGAGAAGTCAGGAGAGAGCAGTGATTTGGGGATGGTACTGGAGCAGTGGTAGCCTTATCTCTAGAAATCTAGAATCCCAGAATATCAGAGGTTGAAGTGACCTTAGAGATGATAAAATCAAATCCTTCCTTTTCAGAGGCAGAAATGAGATTCAGAGGGGGAAAATTATCTCATGTAAGGTCACAGAAGTACTCTGTGGCTGAGATGAAATGAGATCTCTCTCAATTCCAAAAGGTTAAAAATCAGTGACAAGAGTTGAAAAAGAGTTCCTGATATCAAGCCGTATTTGCTCATTTGGCATTGCGGACTTAGTTTTTCTGCATGTTTTATTAACCTAAGAATAAGAGATTTCCAGGCTAACAAGCAAATCATGATAGATTATTTAAATGCATCTGCTTTACTTTTCAATTTATAAAAAGTTTTTATTATTATATATTTTCTCAGTTACCATTTGCTAGTATTACAGTATGTAGTGGTTCTAATTATTTAAATTTAATATTATTAATATTTTATTATATATCGATATTGATATTATTAGTGACATTTGACTGTCAATAAGAATAGCCAACATCTACTTCTTTTACCTTATAATTCACCACGAAACATCACCATGTCTTTTGTAGGTAAAGCCGTAAGGCACTTAGCTTATACAAAATGATGAAATCCTTTTGTTTGTTTGTTTTTAGTGCATAATTGGACAATATAATCATACAAGGTTTTCAAAACCAAACACTTAGCTATAAATTAAGCAATTGTAATACAATTTTTTTCATTTTTATTATGTTTTATTGATTATGCTATTACAGTTATCCTAAATTTTCCCCTTTTGTCCCCTACCACCTGGCCCCCCATTCCCTCAGGAAATCCCCAAACTGTTGTCTGAGTCCATGGATCCTGCATATATGTTGTTTGGCTACTCTATTCCCTATGCTGTACTTTACATCCCCATGACTATTCTGTAGCGACCTATTTGTACTTCTTAATCCTTTCATCTTTATACCCATCTCCCTGACCCCCCCTCCCATCTGGCAACCAAAAAAACATTCTCTGTATCTATGATCCTGTTTTTGTTCTGTTTGTTTATTTATTTTGTTGTTAGATTCAGTTGTTGATAGATATGTATTTATTGTCATTTTATTGTTCATATTTTTTATCTTCCTCTTCTTCTTCTTCAAGAAGACTCTTTAACATTTTGTATAAAACTGGTTTGGTGATGATGAACTCCTTTAGTTTTACCTTGTCTGGGAAGCACTTTAACTGCCCATCCATTCTAAATGATAGCTTTGATGGGTAGGGTAATCTTGGTGTTAAGTCCTTGCTTTTCAACACTTTGAATATTTCTTGCCAATCTCTTCTAGCTTGCAAAGTTTCTTTTGAGAAATTAGCTGAGAGTCTTACAGGAACTCCCGGTAGGTAACTAACTGCTTTTTGTCTTATTGCTTTTAAGATTCTCTCTTTATCTTTAACCTTTGGAAATTTTACTATGGTGTGTCTTGGAGTGGGCCTCTTTGCATCCATTTTGTTTGGGACTCTCTGTGCTTCCTGGACTTGCATATCTATTTCCTTCATCAAATTAGGAAAGTGTTCTTTCATTATTTTTTTCAAATATACTTCTAATGTCTTGCTCTTTCTCTTATTCTTCTGGCACCCCTATGATGTCAATATTGGACCTCTTGATGTTGTCCCAGAGGCTGCTTATACTATCCTTATTTTTTTGGACTATTTTTTCTTGTTGTTCTAATTGGTTGTTTTTTTCTTCCTTATGTTCCAAATCATAGATTTGATTCTCGGCTTCATCCACTCTACTGTTGTTTCCCCGTAAATTGTTCTTTATTTCAATTAGTGTATCCTTTGTTTCTGGCTGTATCTTTTTTATGCTGTTGAGGTCCTCACTAAGTTCCTAGAGTACCCTCATAACCAGTGTTTTGAACTCGGCCTCTGATAGATTGCTTTCCTCCATTTTGTTTAACTCTTTTTCCGGAGTTTTGTTCTGTTCTTTCATTTATGCCATGTTTCTTTGTCTTTTCATTTTGGCATCTTCCCTGTGTTTGTTTCTATGTATTAGGTAGAGCTGCTATGTCTTCCTGGCTTGGTAGCATGGCCTAATACAGTAGGTGTCCTGTACAGTTCAGTGGGACAGCATCCGCTATTACCAAATCTGGGTACTCAAAGTGCACCCACTGTGTGGGCTGTTTATACCCTCCTTTTGTAGTTGAGCCTTGATTGCTGTTGGCATGTCCAAATAACCACTGACTGTGTTCTCTCTGGGGTCAAACACCACTACCTACAAAGTCATTTGCAGATGGTTGCTACTTGTGCTGGGCTTGGAGGTGCTCAGGAGAGGCCAAGCTGTGAAACAAGGCTGGCTTCTGTTTGTCCTGAGCCTGGGGGAATTAGGGAGAGGTACAGGGCTTTGCTAAAGCCAAATACTGCTTGTTTGATAGAATTTAGGAGAATTTGAAGCATGGGCCAAGACAAGACATTTGTCTAGAAAAGCCACCAGAAACAGCTTAGGTAGGCCTGAAGTTGAGTGAGTCAGGGCCTCAGGGAATCACCAGGGTGGGGCAAACAGTGTGATCCAGGTTGATGGAGTCTCAGATATGGTGCCCCACTTCTAACTCTGTGGCTCTGTGGGAAGAGGGCTCAGAAAAGGGACAATGGCCTCTGCCAGCATTTCTGTCTGGGAGAAAACTGCTCCCCAAGGATCATCCTGATACCAGACAATTCACTTCCTCCCCATATATCTCTGATGTCATTCAGTCTGCTGTTTCCACACTGCAGCTCAGAGGAAGTGAGTTCAAGTGAGTCCAAGTAAGTCCATGTGCAGGCCCTTTACGAGGAACTGCCTGGGAGTCCAGTAGTTTCTGTCTTGCACAGCCTCAATCCCCACTGGTTTTCATAGCCAGAAGTTATGGGGACTTATCTTCCTGGTACAGAACCCTGGGCTGAGGTGCCTGGTGTTGGGCTTGGACCCCTGGTTCCTGAGATATCTCTCCAAATTTTTATCCAGCACATGTGTGTGGGGGACCACTCCATTCTGTATCTCCACTTCTCCTTCCAGTTTTGATGTAGTTATTTCTTTAATTCTGTAGTTGTAGGACTTCCATTCAGCTCAATTTCCAACAGTTCTGAGTGATGGTTGTCTGTAATACATCTTAATGTAGCCTTTCACTTGAAGGAAGTATTGGATGTTGAACAAGTAAATTATCATTTTTCAAAAGTTGGGTTTCCTGATTCAGTCCAATTCAGTTAGTGTCAGCAAAATCCTTTTTAAATCTCCAAGGAGCTGGGGGATCTAATGGTGCTAAAGAACTCCTCTCTGCCTCTAATATGCTGGGCAGAGGGATTAGAAAACATTTGCTAGCGAGAAACAGTAAACTTGGCCCCAAGCTTCTCAGCCATCATTGACACAGGACAGTGACTCTCTCACGTTTTGGCTTGCATCAGAATCACCAGGAAGGCTCATCAAAACACAGATTGCTGGGTTTCACCTCCAGAATTTCTAATTTGTTAGTCCTAGGCTGGAGCTTGAACATTTGCATTTCTCACAATTTCCCAGGTGATACCAACACTCCTGCTTGGGACCCACACTCTGAGAACCACTTAGGTAGGATAAAAATCCAGTTTAGGAATTCCAACCAAGATGGAGGCATAGGTATATATATTTTGCCTCCTCATACAACCAAAAGAAGGAAAACACCAAATTTAAAAACAAGAACTGCCAGGAAATTGAACTATATGGAAGTCTGACAACCAAGAAGTTAAAGAAGAAACCTTCATCCAGACTGGTAGTATGGGCAGAGATGGGCAGCCAGGGTGGAGAGGAGTCCTGGCAAGGTGGCAGCTGGCAGACTGGGCAGTCCCACATTTGTGTGTGGATAAATTGGGAGGAACAACTGGGGAGCAAGATAAGCCACACAACCCAGGGTTCCCACGGGGAAAAAGAAAGCCTCAAATACATCTGGCTGTAAAAACCTGTGCATGTTGAGGTGGTAGTAGAAACTCCCAGCCTCAGAGCAGGGTTTGTTGTAGAGACCCACAGGGTCCTAGAAAGTACACAAGCTCACCCACTCAGGAATCAGCATCAGAAGGGCCAAATTTGCTTGTGGGTAGCAGAGGAAGTGACTGAAAGACAGCCAAAAGCAGAGCAAATGGCATTGTTCCCTCTCAGACCCTTCCCCCATATATAGCACCACAATGCAGTGACATGGGTGGCCCCTCCCTGGCCAATGTCTAAGGTTCCGCCCCTTACTACCTAACAGACCCACTGGGACAAAAAAAAGTGGCCCAAATAAAAGAACAGATCAAAGCTCCAGAAAAAAATACAACTAAGCAATGAAGACATAGTCAACCTATCAGATGCATAGTTCAAAACACTGGTAATCAGGGTGCTTACAGAAATGATTGAGCATGGTCACATAATAGAGGAGGAAGTAAAGGCTATGAAAAGTGAAATAAAGGAAAATGTAGAGGGAACCAACAGTGATGGAAAGGAAACTGGGACTCAAATCAATGGTTTTGGAGCAGAGGGAAGAAATACACATTCAACCAGAACAGAATGAAGAAACAAGGATTTGAAAAAATGAGGAGAGGCTTAGGAACCTCCAGGACAACTTTAAATATTTCAACATCTGAATCATAGCATACCAGAAGGAGAAGAGGAAGAACAAGGAATGGAAAACTTATTTGAAAACATAATGAAGAAGAACTTCCCTAATAGGAAATAGGAAATATGGCAAAAGAAATAAGACTTCCTTGAAGTCCAGGAAGCTCAGAGAGTCCAAAAGAAGTTGTTCCCAAGGAAGCACACACTAAAGCACATCATAATTACATTCCCTAAGTTTAAAGAGGAGAGAATCTGAAAAGCAGCAAGAGAAAGGGAGACAGTTACCTACAAAGGAGTTCCCATTAGACTATCAGCTGATTTCTCAAAAGAAATTTTACAAGCAAGAAGGGGCTGGAAAGAAGTATTCAAAGTCATGAAAGGCAAGGACCTACATCCAATATTACTCTATCCAGGAAAGCTATCATTTAGAATGGAAGGGCAGATCAAGTGCTTCTGAGATGAGATCAAGTTAAAGGAGTTCATCATCATCAAGCTCTTATTATATGAAATGTTAAAGGGACTTATCTAAGAAAAAGAAGAAGGTAAAAAATATGAACAGTAAAATGACAACAAACAACTATCAACAACTGAACCTAAAAAATAACAAAAACAAACTAAGCAAACAACTGGAACAGGAACAGAATCACATAAATGGGAATCACATAGAGAGTTATCAGTGGGAGGGGGAGGGGGGAGAATGGGGGTAAAGGTACAGGGAATAAGATGCATAAATAGTAGGTACAAAGTAGACAGGGGGAGGTTAAAAGTAGTATGGGAAATGAAGAAGCCAAATAACTTTTATGTATGACCCATGGACATGAACTAAGGGGGGTACAGGGCAGATGGGAATAAAGAGGAGAAAAAAGTGGTACAACTTCAATAGATAAATATATTTTTATTTATTTTAATTTTAAATGATAAAATATATTTTAAAAAACAGTTTAAAAGAAGTATGGTTTTTCCTGATTTGACATCAAAGAGATATTTCTATTGGTCTTCATTAAAGAAAAGGGAGTTCTGTAATGTGACACATTCTTCAAAAATGTTCCCTATATTTTTCAGTACCTGGTAAGCCAGATCTACTAAACTCAGATACCTACACTCAAATCATCCAGGGTAATGGCTTAACCCATGCTTGGGGTAATCTTTCCAATGGGAGAAAGATAAAGTGGATGAACTTTTTGCCTATAACTCAAGCAATAATTCTGTTTGTGTATTTGGCAACTAAAAAATGAATAACCAGAATTCTCAACCTGTAAGTCTCTAATTACAGAGGTCCAATATATATATATAGTCTGTCTGGAAAAAGTCCAGCCATTGTTGATATAATGAGAATGGTTTGCATGACATCAATGTAACCTGACAGCCAAGGAACATGGACTGAAATGGGCATGCATGAACAATGATGACTTTACTGTACTAGTCAGTGGGGGCAGTAGAAACCACTGAGTGAGCATGTGTCCTGTGTGGCATTCAAAATGACTGAATGAATGGAGCAATGAATCTTCACCAAATTTTGTATGAAGCTTGAGTATTCCTCCATGGAAACTATTCACATGATTCAGAAAGTCACAGCTATGGGCAACTGGTGATTGGCAGCTTCATAACAACAATGTGCCTACTCGTGCACCACATCTCATGCAGTTTTTTGGCAAAACATCAAATCACCCAGGTGATTCAGCCCCACTCCAGCCCAGATTTGGTGCCCTGTAATGTCTGGCTTTTTCAAAAACAAAAATCACCTTTGAAAGGAAAGAGATTTCAGAACATCAGTGAGATTCAGGAAAATAACAATGGGGTAGCTGATAGTGACTGGGTGAACTGTGTAAGGTCCCAAGGTACCTACCTTGAAGGGTACTGAGGCATCATTGTCCTATGTACAATATTTCTTGTATCTTGTATCTCATTCAGTAAATGTCCCCATTTTTCATATTATATGGATGGATACTTTCTGGACAGATATACACACACTCTTGTTGGGGAACAGGATGGATTTCTTTGTTATTAATCACAATTGTTATTAATCACAATTTCTTTGTGGTTAGATCAATTTTATGAAGACACAGTCTTACTTGTGGGTGTATTTGAATCTATGTAATAGTGATTCCTGCTGTCACAGAGTTTTCTATTCTCCCTCATAATTTCTTGCCCCCAAACTTTATTGGTACAGCTTTCTATTTCAAGGGGAGACTACTGTTCAGAATGGCCTCTGTAGAGACCAGCTAGAATAAATACAAACTTTAATGGTAGGCTCTATAAACAGTAGAAGTTCCAACTGAATTTTTAAGTGGAATTTTTTGTTAAGCAAATTCTTGTCATGATTAAACTAATGGCTCCCTAAAAGTGGACAACCATGTAGGTTGTTCAGATAGAGGTACCTTTATATGCATGAATCACTGTGTTTGTCCACCCACACATGCCTAATATTTTATGCTGTGGTCAATGTGAAGTTCTACAGTTATAATATATTGGGGAAATATTGCAGCACATAAAATGTTTAGGCTTCCTGAATATTGGGGTACAAATTATGAAGTAGATGAATCTATCTATTAGTACATTTTTACCTCTCTTCTCAGCAATCTCCCTTTTCTTAGAATTCTCTCATGTCTCTAATCATGTGTTACATTGCCACAGGGTTTACTTTCAGCCTTCTGCAGGCTAATCCACTTTAAGGTGCTTTAAATCAATACAGACCATACACTTACCATATGGCCCCAGAGTTTCATTACTAGGTATCTACCCAAGATAAGTGAAAGTGTATGTTTACACAAAGATTTGTATGCAAATGTATATGGAAGCATTATTCATAAAAATAAACTGGAAACAACCGAAATGCTCATCATTTAGCAGTTGGGTAAACAAAATTGTTCATCCATACAATGGACAATGACTCAGCAATAAAAAATAATAAAATAATTTTTAATCTAGTTTGTTGGTTATCAATTTTACTTTTTATGAGACATAAATATTAATATTCTACTGCTATTTAGTTAGCAACATGAAACTTTTTCATGCTATAATTTGTAGTAGGAATTGTCCCAAATAAAAATGGTGACACAAATTGGAAAATGCATATTATCAGAGACACAAATGATTAAGGGCATTTTTAATTATTCCCTTGTTACCTTCACTGTAGGTTGGGAATATTGAGAGATGCAGTTTTTCTACATATTAGCAGTAACTCTTATGAGTTAGAGTGATCAATAACCCAAATAAAAACAAAATATTGGCACATGTTACAACAAGAATGAGTCTCAAACATACTCAATGAAAGACACTAAATAAAACATATGATTCTTTTTTAAGTTAATCAGATTTTATTTATTTAAAATTTTTACCTTTATTTTTTATTTTTAAAGGATTTTATTTATTGCTTTTTAGAAAGGGGGGGAGAAAGAGAGGGAGAGAAACATCAATATGTGGTTGTCATTTGTGCACCCCCTACTGGGGACCTGGCCCCCACCCAGGAAAGTGCCCTGAGTGGAAATCAAACCAGTGACCCTTTGGTTTGCAGGCTGGCACTCAATCCATTGAGCCATACCAGCTAGGACTATTTTTTTTTAGTTTTATTTTTTATTGTATTTTCCATTATAATTTAGTCCCCTTTTATCCTCTTCCCCCACAGTCATCACACTGTTGTCCATGTCCATGAGTCCTTTTTCCTTTTTGCTAAATCACTCCATCTTTTACTCTCTCCTTAGCTATCATCCTGCTTTCTATCTGAGTCTGTCCCCATTTTCCTTGTTAGTTCAGTTTGTTCATTAGATCCCACATATTAGTGAAATTGTATAGTATTACTCTTTCTCTGACTGGCCTATTTCACTTAGCATAATTTTTCTCCAGGTCCATCCATACTGTTGCAAAGGGTAAAACTTTCTTCTTTTTTACAGCTGAGTAGTATTCTATTGTGTAAATGTTCCACAGTTGTTTTACCCACTCATCTACTGATGGACACTTGGGCTGCTTCTGTATCTTGGCAATTGTAAATAATGCTGCAATGAACATAGAGGTACTTATGTTCTTTCAAATTAGTGTTTTGGGATCCTTTGGGTATATTCCCAGAAGTGGGATTGCTAGGTCAAAAGGCAGATCCATTTTTTTATTTTTAAAATATTTTTTATTTATTTTTAGAGAGAGGGAAAGGAGGGAGAAAGAGAGGGAGAGACACATTAGCACACCCCAACTGGAGACCTGGCCTGCAATCCAGGCATGTATACTGACTGGGAATTGACCAGCAGCTTTTTGATTTACAGGCCAGCACTCAATCCACTGAACTACACCAGCCAGGGCCATTTTTAATTTTTTGAGGTATCTCCCCATACTGCTTTCCTCAGTGCCTGCATCAGTCAGCATTCCCACTAACAGTACAAAAGGGTTCCTGTTTCTCCACATCCACACCAGCAATTGTTATTTGTTAATTTATTGATAATAGCCATTTCTGACAGGTGTGAGATTAAATCTCATTGTGGTTTTAATTTGCATTTCTCTGATGATTGGAGATGTTCAGCATCTTTTAATATGTCTGTTGGCCATCTGTATGTCCTTTTTGGAGAAGTGTCTGTTCAGGTCCTTTGCCCATTTTTTAAGTGGGTCATTTGATTTTTTGGGGTGTTGAGTTTTGTAAACTCTTTATAAAATTTGGATATTAACTCCTTATCAGATGTATCAGCAAATATGTTCTCCCATTCTGTGGGTTGTGTTTTTATTTTGTTGATGTTTTCCTTTGCTGTACAAAAATTGTTTAATTTGATATAGTCCCATTTGTTTGTTTTCTTTTGCTTCCCTTGCCTGGGTAAATATATCCCATAAAATATTGCTGCGAGCAATATCCATGATTTTGCTGCCTACGTTTTCTTCTATAATTTTTATGGTTTTAGGTTTAACATTTAAGTCTTTGATCCATTTTGAGTTTATTCTTCTACGTGATATAACAAGATGGTTTAGTTTCCTTTTTCTGCACATAATCTGTCCAATTCTCCCAACACCATTTATTGAATAAACTATCTTTAGCCCCTTGTATGTGCTTGCTTCCTCTGTCAAATATTAATTGACTATAAAGGTGTGGGTTTATTTCTGGGCTCTCTGTTCTGTTTCATTGATCTATGTTTCTGGGTTTTTTGTTTGTTTGTTTGCCAGCACCATGCTGTTTTGATTACTATGGCCTTATAGTATAGTTTGATATTAGATAGTATGATTCCTCCAACATTGTTCTTCTTTCTCAGGATTGTTGTTGCTTTGTGGGGCCTTTTGTGGTTTCATATAATTTTTTGAAAAATTTGTTCTAGTTCTGTGAAATACGTTATTGGAATCTTGATAGAAATTGCATTGAATCTATTGATTGCTTTGGGTAATATGGACATTTTAATGATGTTAATTCTTCCTACCCATGAACATGGTATATGCTTCCACTTGTTTGTATCTCCTTTAGCTTCTTTCTTCAGGGTCTTCTAATTGGCTGAGTACAGGTCTTTTACATACCTGGTTAGGTTTATTGCTAGGTATTTTGTTCTTCCTGAAGCAACTGTGAATGGGATTGTTTTCTTAATTTCCCTTTCTCTTAGTTCATTATTGGCATATAAAATGCAACTGATTTCTGTATTTTTTTCTATCCTGCTACTTTGCTGAACTCACTTATTAGTTCTAATAGTTTATTTGCGGAATCTTTGGGATTCTTTATATACAGTATCATGTCATCTGCAAGTAAAGACAGTTTTACTTCTTCCTTTCCCATTTGAATGCACTTTATTTTTTCTTTTTATCTGACTACTGTGGCTAGGCCTTCTAAAATTATGTTAAATAAGAGAGGTGAAAGCAGACATCCCTGTCTTGTTCAAGATCTTAACGGGAATGCTTGTAGTTTTCACCTGTCGAGTATGATGCTGACGGTGGGGTTCTCATACATGGCATTTATTATGTTTAGGTATGTTCCCTCTATTACCACTTTTCTAAAAGTTTTTATCATAAATGGCTGTTGGATTTCATCAAATGCTTTTTCTGCATCGTATGATATGATCATGTGGTTTTTATCCTTCATTTTGTTGTATGTGGTGAATCACATTTATTGATTTGCAAATGTTGTACCAACTCTGCATTCCCAGAATAAATCCCACTTGGTCATGATGTATAATCTTTTTGATGCATTTCTGTATTTGGTTTGCTAATATTTTGTTGAGGATTTTAGAGTCTATGTTCATCAGCCATATTTGCCTATAATTTTGTAGTGCTTTAATCTGATTTTAGAATTAGGATAATGCTGACCTCATAAAATGAGCTCCAAAACGAAGCTCTTGAATTTTTTGAAATAGTTTGAGAAGGAGAGGTGTTAATTCTTCTCAAAATGTTTGGTAAAATTTACCTGTGAAGCCATCTGGTCCAGGGCCTTTGTTCGTTGGGAGTTTTTTGATTACTTCTTCAATTTCACTAGTTGTCATCTGTCTATTCAGATTCTCTGATTCTTCCTGATGTAGTTTTGTAGGGTTGTATGTTTCTAGGAATTTATCCAATTCATCCAGGTTGTCCAGTTTAGCATATATTTGTTCAAAATATTTTCTTACAATCCTTTGTATTTCTTTGGTGTCAGTTGTTATTTCTCCTCTTTCATTTCAGATTTTATTCATTTGGGTCCTCTCTCTTTTTTCTTCATGATCTGGTTAATGGTTTGTCAATCTCGTTTATCTTTTCAAAGAACCAGCTCTTGGTTTCATTTTTTTTATGTCATTTATTTAGATTCTATTTCATTTATTTCTGGTCTGATTTTATTATGTTCTTCCCTCTACTCACTTTGGGTTTTGTTTGTTGTTCTCCTTCAAGCTCCTTTAAGTATAAAGTTAGATAGGTTATTTGAGTTTTTTTTCTTTTTTTTTTTGAGATAGGCCTATAATGCTATGAATTTCCCTATTAGAATTGTTTTCCCTCTGTCACATCTATTTTAGGTTGCTGTGTTCTAATGTTCAGTTGTTTGAAGGTATGTTTTGATTTTTGCCTTGATCTCTTTATTGGCACAGTCATTGTTTAATAGCATGTTATTTAGCTTCCATGTTTTTGTGTATTTTTCAGTGTTCTTGTGATTGATTTCTAGTTTCATAGCACTGTGATCAGAGCCTGATATGATTTAGTTTTCTTAAGTTTATTAAGACTTGTTTTGTGTGCTAATATATGGTCTATCCTAGAAGATATTCTGTGTACATTTAAAAAGTATATAATTTCTGTTGTTTTGGGGTAAAATGCTCTGAAGATATCAATTAAATCCATTTGATTTAGTGTGTCATTTAAGGCCACTGTCTCCTTGTTGATTTTCTGTCTGGAAGATCTATCTATTGGAGTCAAAGGGGTATAAAATCCCTGACTATGACTGTATTGATTCTGGCAATCTCTCCCTTTATGTTCATCAATATTTGCTTTACATAGTTAGGTGCTCCTATGTTTGGTTTGTAAATGTTTACTGGGGTTATATCCTCTTGTTGGATTGTTCCCTTTGTCATTGTGTAGTGTCCTTTTTTTGTCTCTTACTATATATCATTGGTTTTAAAGTTTGTTTTGTTAGATATAAATATTGCTACCCCAAATGTTTTTCCTTTCCATTTGCATGAAATATCTTTTTCTATCCCTTTACTTTTAGTCTGTGTGTATCTTTTGATCTGAGGTGGGTCTCTTGGAGGCAGTCTGTCCAGAAAAAATCTAGCCATTGTCAATATAACAAGAATAGTTTGCACAACATCAATGTAACCTGGCAGCCAAGGAGAGTGAACTGGAATGCACATATGTGAACAATGACAACTTCACTGTACTAGTCAGTGGGGGTGGTAGACACTGTTGAGTGAGCATGTGTACTGTGTGGCTGTCACATACAAAATGACTGAGTGAGTAGAGCAATGCATCTGCATCCAATTTTGCATTAAGCTTGAACATTCCTCTGTGGAAATTATTCGGATAATCAGAAGGCCACAACTATGGGCATCTGGTGATCAGTAGCTTCATCATGACCATGTGCCCATTCATGCATCGTGTCTCATGCAGCAGTTTTTTGGCAAAACATCAAATCACCCAGGAGACTCAGCCCCCTCCAGCTCAGATTTGGTACCCTGTACCTTCTGGCTTTTCCTAAAACTAAAATCACCTTTGAAAGGGAAGAGATTTCAGACTGTCAATGAGATTCAGGAAAATGTGACAGGACAGCTGATGGCAATTAGAACTGTGTGAGGTCCCAAGGTGCCCTCTTTGAAGGGGACTGAGGCATCATTGTCCTATGTCCAATATTTCTTGTATCTTGTATCTTCTTCAATAAATGTCTCTAGTTTTCATATTACATGACTCAGTACATTCTGGACATACCTCATATTCCCACCAGCACTGTTGCTGCTCCACTGGGTGCCTCACACTCTGCCCTACAGTGTCCTTGCCACTCTGGTGGGCCTCATAGTCTTCTCCACTATTCCACCAAGCAGAGTGCTCACTCTCCATTGTTCACCATTGGTCTTCTAAGAGCTGCTAGTATGTTAGGATATGATAAACCTGCAAATTAAAAATGTCTCCTTAAATCTTGAAAATTATCATCACAAGAAAAAAATTGTAAAAATGTTACAACAATGTTAGCTAAACTTATTGTGGTGATTATTTCATAATCTATACAAATATCAAATCATTGTGTTGTACATCTGAAACTAATATAATGTTGTATGTCAATTATACTTCAGTTGAAAAATAAGAGCCCTTATTAAAAAATAAGGGCAAAATAGGGGCTCTTTTTTAATATTCAAATTACAATGGTATTGAGGTCCTATACACACCCTTTTTTTTTTCTTGAAAGAATTCTATTGGTCTCCACCTTAAGTAGACCCAAGATTTTTAAGAGTTACTTCCAACTATGTATGAAGAAGTCCTCTATTTTTCCAACCCTGTCTGCTGGGTTACTGACAAGGTAAATGTGCCTCTTGAATGGACTTCTGAACTGCTAACATCAGTGTGGTCCCACTTACTGCTCTCAGTTAACTGATTTAATGACCCTCACTTACAAATAAGGAAGCTTTGAACCCAGGATGCTGCGCCCATAGTCCATGCTCCTACCCACAATCCCTATCAAACAGAGGTAGCTCTAATCAAGCCACCAGCTTAACTTATTCCAGCATAAAATGCTGACTAAATCCACCCTCATTAAGATGGTTTCTCAAGGTGTCATTTTACTGTCAGACTCACACCTGAAGTGTCCTAAAGAAAATACCACCTGGGTGCCTAAAGGTTCTAATTCTTTAGTGACTTAGATGCAGGTCTTTTTTGTGAGGTATATCCATGGGATGTTCAAGATGACTGAAGGTCCTGAACAAGACCCCTCCAAGTGAGTTGGACTCATTCTCAGTCTGTATCACCAAGCCACTTTCTCTTTCCCTTGGAAGTCTTCTCTCAGAGTACATCCTTCTTGTTCTTTGTTTGCATTCTGGCCTCATTTCGGGCCATCCCAGGCCATTAAACACCACTTATGCTTTTGAACCTCAATGAGCAGTGTCAGGAAGAGGGACTCTGGATCTCATTCAGTTTTCTGCCAGGAGAATCATTCCTGGATGCAAATAAGTCCTTGAATAGGATAGAAGCATGCATCCAAGTGGGCTGGGCTATAGCAGATTCAGCCATTGTATAGTACTCTTAATTCACTGCTTCCTGCTGCAGACTTGAAATTTGTGCCTGAATCACCACTGTCACACTGTTATTTTCTCCCATCAGGAGGACTTATTTTCACAAAGGCTATCAGCTCCACCACCATTCCCCTAATTTACCAGACTGAATAGTGTGTCTGAACCCCAGCAAGGGCCAAAACCTAGTTTCAAGCTAGAATCATGCCACAAGCAAGATAGAAATTAAATTCTATCACATTTCAGAGGAAAGAGAGATCATATCTAAATTGGAGAAGGGTTGCAGGATCAGGAAAGGACTAATGGGAGAGATTCCATTTTTTCAGAGGAATTCTGAAGGATTTCAGTAGGTAGAGAGGAGGGATAGGGACGAAGTCATAAATAGCAAAAACACAGGGGTGGAAATGTTTGGAACTATGTTCAGGGAACAACAGTCCAGTTTGGCTGAAGTGTGGGTGTGAATAGGGAAGTAAGTTGAAATAAACCTGGCAAGGTGGGTTTAGGTTAACTTGTAGAAAACATTTGAATGTTGTGGGCTGAGATTATGCTTAATTCAATAGGCAATAAGAAGTTATTTCAAATTTTTGAGCAAAAGAGTGATATGTGCAGATGCCCTCTCCACAATCTCAGACCAGAAAACCAGGAACATTCCCGTGTATTTTGGTTGACAGTTTGCGGATACAGCAGCCACACTACACTTACGGTTATGCTATGCACTTGGCTGAATTCAAGTTGGTATCTGAATTAACTTGGCTCCTTTAAAAGCATACAAGGCACACTTTGTTTTTCAAGAAGTACACTGAACCATACCTAACACGTATACCATGGCAAATGAGCTGTGTTCCTGGAATCATTTCTGAACTTCACTTTGGCCTGCCCATACCTCCTCTTATCTTGACTACATTGTTTCCAAGTCTTACTTGACTTTAAAATCTGGTCTTATTTTGTTTTCCCAGTTCCCATTTTCTGAATCTCCCCAGTATAACCACTGCTTGTTGGATTACAGTGAGCAATTGGAAATGAAGATGGGGCTTCACAAGAGGTTTCTAGGGCCATGCCAACTTTTAAAAAGCCTGTTTGCTGGAGCTTCTCTGGTGAAGATAACCCACATGGTTGTGGAGGGTAGTGCTCTGGCTAAAATGAATATAGTTGCTAGGTTTAAATATTAATTGCAGAATGTGCATTTCCTTTGTGCTCTTATTTGACCACAACTAAGCTTACATTAAGTGGAATAGGTCCTGCCTCAGCACTTTGATTTGAGGTGAAATAACAGCCACAATTCACTGAGCACCTATTGTTTGTTGGGTGCTATAATGTATCTGCACAGGTGTTATCCCATTTAATTCAAATACAGCTCTGAGAGATAGATGATATACTTTTGCATTTTAAAGGTGAAGAAAAGCTTAGAAGGTAAACAAATTTGCTTAAGTTTACAAACATTTGTCAGTGGAAGAGCCAGGATTCAAATCCAGAGCTTTGTAGTACCAAGGTCTATTTCTTTCTTTCTTTTTTTTATTTACAAGCCCAGACAGAAAAGGAAGAAGCATACAATGAGATGACAGAAGAACAAAATCACATGCAAGGAATGCAGGTTGTTAACAGCTGAGCAGGTCCCTGGTACACGGTATAGGGGCTGGTGTGGCTATTTAAAAAAGCTCCTCTCTAGGAGCCTGGCTTTTCCAGTTAATGAACTGGATGATCTTCAGTGTAGTTTCATTTGGCACTACTTTTGGACCCCCAAGCCCTTGTGAGCACTTATGACTAGCTAGACTGACCTATACAGGAGAGGGACGTGTGTATAATAAAGTTAAGCAACTAGACTCTAGGAGGAAGGTAAAGTGTGTAAATCAGAGAAGATGGGATACAAAGAATGGGAAGGACAAGGACTGATGATTCCGAGCTATTTCAGGGATTCTTCCAGATCCTCACAGTAAAATTCAAACCTAGGAATTACCCACCTACGCCTTCAACCAAAAAACAAGCGAACTCCCCATCTAGTGAAGAAAATGCTCCTCCCACGGTATTTTGTAAATTATCAAGAAAAGGACTTAGGTAGGTCCAAGTTCACAAAATGTAGGAAAAGGGTGGGGTTGGAGTCATTTAAATTAAATGCAAAGGGACCTGACTGGTGTGCCTCAGTGGATTGAGTGCCAGACTGCAAACCAAGGGGTCACCAATTCGATTCTTAGTCAGGGCATATGCCTGGGTTGCAGGCCAGGTCCTCCAGTAGGGGGTGTGTGAGAGGCAACCACACATGGATGTTTCTCTCCCTCTCTTTCTCCCTCCCTTTGCCTCTGCTAATAAATAAATAAATAAATTTTTTAAATGCAAAGGCAGAGCCAAAAAAGTAAGAAAGGTAACTTGAAGCTAAGCCCAAAGTTTTTAATATATCCCAAAGTCAAGATTGGTCTTAGGGACTGGGCACTGGGACTGAATGTACAGGTAAGCATCCTACTGTCCCAGGAATGGGGACAGGAGGGTGTCAGTCTGAGAATATGACAAGATCTGCACTGCGTCTGTTACAGGTCATGTAAAGTACGTTAGAGTCTGATGCAAGAGAAGAGTGACTCTCCTGGCATTGCTCCTCCCAGAACATCCCTCTCTCAGAAGGCAGACTTCCAGGATCTAGGGACCTTGCCTGTGACATATTTACTACTGAATGTTATTTGGATATCTAAAACACATTTCTAATAGATATGCAGAGTACCTGAACAATAAAATATCATGTACCATGACACAATTTAAATATCAATGCTAGGAAAATAAACATGTAGATGAGTTGAGATAATATTTGTGAGTAATAAAAATAGTTTGAAGTTCCAGAGATGCACACAAATAATAAGTGGACTGTGGACTCCTGACAAGCAAAAGAAATCGCCATGGCACTGTGAATTGGTAATTATGCTTCAATTCACATTGTCTTCCTTTTGTTACTCTGAGATGCTAGTCCCTTAAGTTTCACACTATGCACTTTCTTTCCAGTGGAGTGGAGGGGTAAATAGCTCTCTGCATTACCTAGCCAATAAAAGCAAGGAGGTCAGCCTCTTTCCATCCCTAGGGGAAGGCATGGTACCTCAGCACCAGCAAGGGGTATGTGTGTGTGATACAGACCCTGGCCCGTGGGGTCTATGTGTTGTGACTGTGACAAACAAATTCACATGGGATACAGAAGTCCTGTGGAGAAAAAGGGACGGCATGGCCACTCTCTGAGTGAGAGAGAGGGCCTTGACCCTTGCCTGGACAGGCTTTTATTGCTTTTCTGAGCACATTACATCGAGGATGGTCCTCATTTACTATGCACAGATTTGCTTTAGGTGGTTACCTTTTATAGAAAACAAAGGAGAGGATGTTGCTAATTACATCACAGAAGAAAGATATTTGCAAATGCAAAGGCAAAAGTGGTTACACTTGTCCTTGGGAGGTTTAGCATAGATTTTAGGAAGTTACTGTAAAGATATGCAGTAAACATTTGCTGCCTCAGTTCAGGGTTAGGGAGTTTTAGCAAAAGCAAGTCTCAAAACAGCCTAAGTACAATGCAGGCCTGATTCTCCACGGGAGAACCTATCCGTGGGCATGGGTTCTATGTGCCAGACCTTGCTCCCCACTGGCCTTTCTGAGTGAGGGCTGGGCTACATTCTCCATGCCACACAGAATGGTCCCCTATAGGTGGGGGGGGGTAGAAAGAACTAGGACTCTCTCTGCTGGGATTCCCCCTCACAACTGGCCTTTCCTTCCCCTAAGTTGACCTCACCCAGGAGGTGGTTTCCTAGGGCAGTTTGTTAGATAAGCCAAAAGTTTTCATTCTTTCTCCTCATTTAGGATTCAAGTCTGACAGACCCTCAAAGGGACTGGACAGGTTTGTTGTTCTCTGAAGGGGTGTGAGGCTAGGGAGAAAGTTCTGTGTTCCAAGTTATTTAATGGAATGATCATCTGGACTTAAATGCCAGTCTCAGTTTCACAGCCCTTAGCTAACTAGAGGTCCATCGTAGGCATGAGGCTGGAGAAAAAACAGCCCCAAATTAAACTGAGGTTGGTTAACAGAGGCAAGATGCAGAAAAAGGCTGCCAAATCAAGACTTCCCCACCTCCAATTTTCCTGTCTTTTAGAGTATATAACAAGCCTGCCTTAGTAATTTTTGTACAAAGGTAATAAAATGAACTGGTTTATAGTTCTCTCTCTCACACACACACCACATGTCTGAGTGCACATCAATATGCAAAGACTTACATAATCTCAAAGATTGTCTTTTACAAGATTTTGAAAAGATTATATGATTATAACAATCATTAATACAGAAGGGGGATGAATTGGGCATGGAACAACAATTTGCTATCATAGCCATTCTAGAGTCCTTTAGAGTCGAGATTCTACTGCTAACAGGTCTGGGCACTTGGAGCTGTCTGCCTTGCTCCATTCTTTAGCTCTCTCGTAAATAAAAGTAACTGTATTAGGACCTTTACAGGCTAAAGTTAGGAATTTAGATAATGTTTTACTGTTTCTGCTGAATCACTATGGACAAAAGGACACAAGCTCTTTGGGTTTCTAAAATGAATAAACCAAGACTAATCCTTGAATCTCTTTTTTTTTTAAGATTTTATTTTATTTATTTTTAGAGAGGGAAGGGGGGGGGAACATCAATGTGCGGTTGCGGTTGCTGGGAGACATGGCCTGCAACCTAGGCACGTGCCCTGACTGGGAATCGAACCTGCGATGCCTGGTTCGCAGCCCGCGCTCAATCCACTGAGCTACACCAGCCAGGGCAATCCTTGAATCTTTGGCAGTGACTCAATACAATAAAAAGAGGAAATATTTGTGATCATGGCTTTCAAGAACAAAAAGCAAAAACAAAACAAGAAAAAACAGAAACAAGAAAACAAGGACTCAAACTTTTCCTAAACTGAGTGATCCTCTTTACCCAAGGATCAATACACTTTCTACACACTCTCTTCCACTCTATTTTCTTCTATCTTCCCTATTAAGTCTAGACTGCAGACTCCCCAGCCCTTACCCATCTCTTGGATAGACTGAGACTGAGCAGTTACATTTGCACCTTTACAGAGTCTGGGGGCAGAAAACACCATCAATGTTTCCATTTTACTAGAGCCTGATCTATTTCTAATAGAAGCAGTTGGGGCACTGATTACTATGCAGATGAATGGAGAGTCACCCTCCCATTGCTTGATGGTTGGGAAGGCAGCCCAAAGGGAACTCTAGTCCAGAGAAAGTAAGTAGCAGTGGAGGAAATGTTTCTGTCCTGTGAGGTCCAGAACCTCATCCACAAGCCTCTGCAGACCCCTCTTCTCAGACAGACTGACTGAGGACTGACTGAGATTGAACAGTTGTCTAAGTTCTCTACAGAGGCTAGGATTGGAGATACCATCAGCTACTCTGTTTTCCCAGAACCTGACTTATTTCCAGTAGAAGCAATGGTGCACTAATCAAGTAGGATAGATCAAGAGACACCCCCTTTTTGCTAGATGGGCAAGAAGCCCAGGGGGACACTTGTTTGGATTGCCCAGACAAGATTTGGTGTTAGTTAAGAAAATGGTGGGAAAAGCAGAGACACATTTGCTGCCCTGTCTGCATTAACTCCCCCTTGATAGGTGTTACCCCATGGGAGGGGGTTTAGTGTGAAGACTCAGCCAGGGAACTCTGATATAGTTCCTCCAAAGTATGGTTGAAACAGTGGAGAACATGTTTTGGCTTTGGACCGATGGATATGAAAGATCTTTTTTTTTTTTTCTGGGATACAGCAGCTGTGTTCCTTCCTGTACAGAGGCAGGTGCCTGGAATTACTCATAGCATTTCTATCATCTTTGAACTTTAACTATGTGGAAGGGATAAGTGTGGGTGGTGATTTATGGTAGAACAATTTGCATCAATAGTGATCATTGCCTTGTGTGGTAGGCTGGAAGATAGCTCGGAGGCTGATTTATTAGAAGCCAGCCCTGTTTAGGGACATCTGGGAGTATTTTATGGAATGGTAGGAACAGGAATGGAGAAGTTGTTGCTTTGATCCCACTAGCACCTCCTTTGTGAGACTTCTCTAATATACCAATAGACCAAATCACTCTCCACCTGCCTGGTTTTCTTCTTTTGCCAACAATTCTAGGTTTTTGCCTTATGGAAGCAGAGGCCTGGGGTACCTAGGGCCTTTTTCATTTGTCTGCTTTATCTTTGTTGAAGGGAAAAGTGTGCATTGGTTCACAAGGCAAATGGATCAGTTAGTAGATTACTTCTTTAAGGGCTTATAAAAGTCCCAAAGGAAGAAAGAGCCAAGGGATAATTGAATATTTACCTGAGGACTGAATCAGTAGCAGTGGAATTTAAGTAAGAACAGGTAGAGAACGTTTAATTTGTTGTTCACAGAAGTGTTTTCAAAGTGCACTTCCAATCAGACAGCATAGACTGCAACTATTTCTGATACTAGCCATGTTTAATGACCGTGTTCATCTTATTTTCCTTGACTTTCATTCCTGTTCCATTTTATTGTGATGGGACATAGCTAAACAGTAGCCATTCTTAGGTAGGAGCTGACCAGCAGCCGTTCCCAGACAGCAGTCTTTCCCGATAAGCAGTTATCTCAAGGCCAAAACACTAACCTTCACTTCTGCTTCTGTGTGCTTGCTTTTAGCAGCTGCTCCCCCCTCCTCTTTCGCTTTTGTAACAGAGTATATAAGCAAGCCCCAGGTTAAACTCGGGGCCCAGAATTTGGATCTTATCTCCTCTGGGTCCGCATGC